>CM054129.1:17842357-18069857 GCA_028751855.1 Ambrosia trifida | reverse complement strand
AAATGGCACAAAAAAGTCTAAAACTTCAAAACCATACCTCAAAACCCCCGAGGCGCGCCTAAGGCGCACCTTTTCTTACCGCCTCAGGCCTGTGAGGCGCACCTAAAACAAAGAACCCCTGAGGCGACGCCTCGGACTCGTTTTTGACCCGAATCGCCTTGAGGCGCGCCTCAAGGCGTGCGCCTCAACCGTTTTTTAAAACCATGGTTGGTTGAGATAGCCAAAGAAACTATGGCCCCACAGAAGGAAGCGACCTTAACCACGGCTTCGCCATCTGTCCATGTAAAAGCATCTAAGCATATTAACTTCACGTATTTGTAAATTAATATTATATAAATACTCTTGCTATTGTCAACAAAAATGAATTGAGTTTTCAGTTGACATTAGTCTTCAGTTTAGCCTATAACTCAAATCATGACACTTAGTTTGAGTTGATCTGTTTAGGTAATTACGATCATGACACTTAGTTTGAGTTGATCTTTCTAGGTAATTACGTAAAAGAATTCGTCTTTCTTTTTTGTTTTAACAAAATTACTTTGTTCAAAAATCTAAAACAGATCAATCGGACCCTGGATCTAAGCTACCCATCTCATTATGTCCTAAAGGTTGTGATACAGAACTTTAAAGCACGTTATGTCCAAAATACGCTACTAACAGCATTAGAAAAAAAAAACAATGGGAGTTGAAGTTGTTCTTGGAACATTCATACTCCCTGTTATTACTAAAAACAGCAGACACTTAATTCCCTATATATGGTTTCTCTAGGCATATGCATGAAACATCTTACAAGCATATAATGTTATATAACTGATTATCTAATTCAGCTTACAAGCATATACACCAAAAAATTCCTACTCAACCACTTGTAAGAAACCTACAAAACAAACCCTAAATTAAAACATAGAAACATCTTTAGCTGTTAATAATGTTCAAAATTAACAGTATTTCCAACATGCCTTTTTTCTGTGTTTAACGATTAAAACAAAAAAACCTACAAAACAAACCCTAAATTAAAACATCAAAAGCTGCAGATTAGAAACAGGATCATAGGGCTTATATAGTACATCATTAGGCGAACTTATATAGGATTTTATTTGGTTCATACCCTAGATACAAAAGTTAGAATCGGGCTTGGAGAACCGAAGAGAAACGAGCCTAAAATCTTCAAGACTCACGACACCGAATGAACGATAATGTGGTTCTCTTAGTGGCTAGTTTATGGTGTAAGGGTGTTTGAGCAGATCTGGGTAATTTTTGGTTTTGTTGGAGGGTTTGAGCACAGGGAGTTGTAAGGTTGAAAAGTGTTTTGAGAGAGTTTTGTAAGGTAAAGGAGGGTTTTGGGGTAGATAGAGGGAATGAAAATATATGGGAGGGAGTTTTAAATTTTTTAGAAAATTAAATTATGACACGAAAAGATGACAAACAGTTTTTTATACTGTCATATTTTCTATTTGATGACAATACATTCTTGACACGCAAAAATGCGTGTCATTAATTAACCAAATTTTATAAACCATGACAATTTTTTTATGATATACGCTTTTGAGTGTCATAAATGAGTGCGTGTCATAAAATGCGTGTCAAGATATGTCTTTTTTCTAGTAGTGCTTCTTTATTCAAAACAGAGCAAGAACATGTCAGTCAACAACGTGTGGCATCTATGGTTCGGGCTAATTGAGGTACTAATTAAAACAATTCAAAGACTATAACGTAATCAGTTTCTTAAACTGAGGTCATTTAAAGTCTTAAAAGAGTCCAGTATAAAGGTAAACTTCCAGGTCCATGATTTAAACACAAAATACACAATAACTCATATGAAACAGGTCTTTACCGTTTCTGCACTGCGCGTCGTGTGCCGCCGCGTGTCGCGGCGGGGTAAATTACTAGTATATTATATATAGAAACACCCGTTCTTAAAAAATAAGACTAGTAGTAAAGTTTCCGAAGTTTATTTTTTTATCTGTTTGTGTTAATTGCTTTTTTAATTCTTTTTTTCCTTTTTACTAGACTCGGGTAGTTTTTTTTTTTTTTAATCACTAATATTACATCCACTATATTGACAACAAATATACTCTTTGAATAGATTTGAACCTAGGACATCATATCCCTTTTAAAAGGCATAAGCCTCTACCAAATGGGCTACCCCACATTAACGGACACGGGTAGTTAGTCACTAATTACTAAAGAATTGTGTGGTCAGGGTCGGGCCCAATTTCAAATTGGACTCATCCGGCCGGTCACAATGGCGGATTTACATGTATTGGGGGGGGGGTCAGCAATAACCTTTTTGAACCGGTTGAAAATGGTTCATATCTCATCTGCCCAAATTTACAGATCTGCCAAAAAATTTACAGAGTAAGGGTTTAGTGAGAAAGACGGTGGTGCGTAAGTACTCAAAGATGATGGGGATTTCTTAGTAAAGTTACAAATTTATGAGTTTTTTTTAAGTTACTTTATGAGTACAGAGTACTTAAAAATATGAGTTAATTACTAAAACTGTCCCTGTGGTTCGGCCCAATATGCCACTCCAACCCAATCTTTTAAAAAGTGCTGAACACTTTTTGATTTTTCTAAAAATATGCCAAAACAGTCCAATGACTTAACCCTAAAACATTTCTTCGTTAAGTCAGGGGCATTTTTGTCCAATCATGTATAAATTATAATCTGCCTTCCCTCACTATCCTTTCTCCTTTATAACCTGTTTCCCTCCATTTTTTCCCTCCACCTCCACACTTCTTCTCGAATTTCCCTCCAAACACACACAAATGGAAATTCAAGAACGTAAGAAGAGGAAGATGACACAATGGGCTGTACGAACTGGGGAAGACGAAGTCAATCTTGAAGAACGCTACGGTAAGTCAATCGATCCACATCTTACATTTAAACCCACTGTTTATTATACCCGTTAACTTTTTGACATGCAAGCTGAAAATTTGGCTATGCAAGCTGAAAATTTGGTTATGCAAGCTGAAAATTTGGTTAACAATCAACAATGCAGGTCACTCTACCGAAAAAATTTCATTTAAAATTCATCATGTGGGGAGTTTGATCCAACGCACGTAAGTCTGATGTACGTTAACGGGAAGGTTAACTACATCGATGATGTGAACTATGATTGTTTCTCTACAATCACCTTGTATGACATGCTGGTGGAACTTGGCTATTATCAGGATGACGAGTTTAGGTTTTACTATAGGCTTCCATGGGAAGGCTTGGGACTGGGTTTAATAGAACTGTTAAATGACACTGATGTACGCGTATTGAACAAGATTGCTGAAACTGAGAAATTAATTGATATATATGTTGAGCATATTGATCCTGATTGTGATGCATTAGAAAACAGAATTGTCTTTCATCAGCTTTGGCATGAACAGGTTTGGCAGCAGGTTGAGGATAATACTTTTAAGCAGGTTGAGATTGATCCTTTTGAGCAGGTTAAGAAGGAGGTTGAGCATGATGACCCAATTCCAGATATTGATCCAGATGTGTTGAAGTATGCATTTGATTATCGCAACACAAATGATGATGATTGGTACCATGATCAATATGAAGGGGACTATGATCCATTATATTCACCCTACTGTTCAGATGGTGACTGTCATTGGATGTAGGTAGGTGTGTTAGTAGGTTAAGATCATAATACTTCAGTCTTTTGGTATGATAAACAATGGTAAGTTGATATGGTATGCAAACTGGTGGCTTGAACTTCATGCTTTTTGTATGTAAAATGTGGTTTGGTTATAGATATGTGTAAAATGTGGTTTGGCTATATTAGTGCATATCAGTAGTTGACCCATTTAGTTTAGTGCATATCAATTGTTAACCCATGACCCATTTGTATTGATATGCAGTTTTGAACTTACACAACTGTACAATTTGAGTTGATCATATATAACTGTATATAGGTGTGCATATAAGTGCAGTTGACCCATTTACTTTAGTGCATATATAATTATATATATGTCATTCCTAATGACCCATGACCCATTTGAAGTTGCCGAGGCTGCATATTTGTCTGCACATATGTAGCAGTTCACTTCTCAATAGGCTGCATATATGTGTGCACATATGTATATGTCATTCCTAATGACCCATGACTCATTTGAAGTTGCTGAGGCTGCATATTTGTCTGCACATATGTAGCAGTTCATTCCCAATGGGCTGCATATATGTGTGTACATATGAATATGTCATTCCTGATGACCCATGACCCATTTAAAGTTGCTGAGGATGCATATTTGTCTACACATATGCAGCAGTTCACTTCCCAATGGGCTGCATATATTGACTTCCTAATAGGCTGCATATATGTGTGCAAATATGCAACAATTGACTTCCAAATGGGTCAGCAATTGACTTGCATATATGGGTTGGACCTGCGGTTAACACAACATACAAAAGTGCATACACACATAATTGTCTTGCATATATGGGTTGGACCTACAGTTAACACAACATACAAAAGTGCATACACACACAATTGTCTTGCATATATGGGCTGGACCTGTAGTTGACTTCCAAATGGGTAAGCAATTGACTTGCAAATATTCTACTGCCAACATAAAGCAGTTAACACAACATACAAAAGTGCATACACACACAACATATCCATAACATTTAAAAGTCAACATATCTGAATACAAAATATTCTAACAAAGTCAACATATCCGAATACAAAAGATTCTAACAACCATTAACATAACCTACTAATTAGAAGGGCTACTGTCTTTCTTCCTCTTCCCGTTGCAAGTTCTCTTGCTCTCCTTCCACTGACCATACCATAACCTAACATCCCTCATTAGCTGAAATTTGTGGTCCATGTTTAAGGATTTCACAATCCATACACCTTTAGATTTGTCCCTTTCAATGTTCAAAACCCAGTCACATCTAGTCATTTGGGGACTGATACCCTTACACACCACACGAATGGTGACATTGTCATTCCAGTCAATCACTACTTGCCTCCTGTCAAACACGGCATGGTTTTTAACAAGTATCTTGAAATCATCTTTTTATCTAAAGGGTTAACCAAGATAAAAAGGTGGATCTCCAATTTAATCATCACCAGTCAAACTCTCAGAGTCATCAACATCAGAACTAGAACTGGAAGGTTTATCAATCATCATAAGAACAGGATGTTTGCACCTGCAACATTATCAGTGCATAAGATTTTCATCGTTGGACTGTTTTGGCATATTTTTTGAAAGATCAAGGAGTGTTCATGCACTTTTTAAAAGATTGGGTTGGAGTGGCAAATTGGGCCAAACCACAGGGACGGTTTTGGTAATTTACTCTAAAAAAATCTATGTGGGTAAAACTTGTCATTGTCGTTTAAATCTGTCATTGTTATTGTATTGTATTGTATTGTATTGTATTGTATTGTATTGTCAGTCACCCCATTATTTTCAAAATTAAAAATGATAAAAAAATGACGTTCAAAACAAATGATAAAAAAACCCTAAAACTAATACTTTATTTTTGCCACATTTTTTTTACTTTTATTATTGTTTGCTTATTTCATTTGATTTTAAAAATATCTAGTTTATTTCATTTGATAATAAAAAACCATAAAACTAATCGTTTATTGTTGGTCGATCCGTATTGTGCCCCGTCAAAGGAAATTCTATATTCCTCACTGCACTATAGTACCTTAACCATTAGTCAATAACAATGACGTGGTATCCCAGTTAAGCAAAAAAAAAAACTTTGCGGATTGGCAATGATAGTTATCGAGAACGAAATGCTGGATAATATACACTGTGAAGAGTTGATCTATCGATTTGATATTACTTTACCCGTCATTTAAATTATGGTTTACGTTTATTTATTTCGTTACGCCTAATGCTGAGGGACACCTTTTTCAGTAAATAGTATATTTAATTTGTAACAACAAAAGAAATTCAATTGAAGACCAAACAACACAACTAAAATTCAATGCTCATGCAAATAGTCATGTTTTACTACAGTTTTTGACACGTTTTCGATTGCACGATTGTTAAGTGTAGTTTTTCCTACTAAACAGATCGTGAGGTACAAGTTTCCTCTTGTTAATTTTGCCTAACTCTCGATATTACTATCAATCTATCATATAAAACATAAAAATATAAATTTTAGGAAATGAATAGGTTAAAACCCGTGTATTATAAGGGTTGAATAAATATAATTTTATATATAGTAAATAATTAAAAAAACATATCTTTAAAAATCCATGTATTACAAAGATTGAATAAGAGCGTAAGAAATGATGTAAAAAATAGGGGAGGATATTGGCCGTTAAAAAAAATTACAAAGATTGAATAAATGGCTAGCTCACTTAGTAGAGGCACATGCATATTAAATGAGAGGTTTAAGGTTCAATCCTTAGTAAGAGTGTAATTTGGAGGTAGTTGTGTAATAATATAGAGGAAATGTAACATTTGTCATTCAAAAAAGGAAAATTGGTTAACATGTACAGCCAGTGAACTTTAGGTGCTGTTTGTTTTTTCTGCAGTGAAAGGTCTGCAGTCTGCGGATCACATCTGTAGACATCTGCAGGAGAAGAGATGGACCAAAGGTCTGTGGGCTGCAAGAAGAAGACTGTTTGTTTGTTAACGTCTGCAGATTACTGAAATAAACTGAAATTTAAATAAACTGATTTATTACAGCAGTCTAGTGGTGGACGGTGGTGGTGGACGGTGGTGGTGTTGGTGGACGGTGGTGGTAGACAGTGCTGATGGACCGTGGTGGTGGACGGTGGTGGTGGACCTTAGTAGTGGTGGACTGTGGTGGTGGTGGACAGTGGTGGTAGACGGTGGTGGTGGTGGTGGTGGGTGGTGGTGGTGGTGGTGGTGGTGGATGATGGTGGTGGTGGGTGGTGTTGGTGGTGGTGGGAGGTGGGGCGTGAAGAGAATAGAAGACCTTTGAAGACCTTAGAAGCCTTTGGAACAAGTGTGCATAAAAAATGAGGTCAGGAAGACCTTTTTGAGTTAAAGGTCTTCCAAAAAACAAATAATCTGCAGACCCCAAACGTTTGCACACGTCTGCACGACCCAGACAAAAGAGGTCAGAAGTGATTCTGAGCAAAAAACAAACAGCCCCTTAGTATACAGTTTACTTATTTTTAACATTTAGAGGTATCCTGTCAGTAAACCAAACACACTTAATGCTAATTGATTCAGAGCTAGCCTCTTAATGGAATCATCAAAAGGCTACACAATAGCCCACATGTAAATAACACGTGTGTAGAACTAGACCCGAGAAAAAAACCAATGCCCAAAATTGTACCCGATTTATACCTGGAACCAGTTATACCCTATTTCTGAACCCATATATACTTTATACCAGATTTTTTAATACCCAATATAATACCCAAATTTTTAAAGTATGTTTAATCTTTATTCTATAACTTTTATATCTAACATCAAATAATTTGTACTCAAATGAATTTACATTGTAATATATCATAATTATATAAAGATACAAATAGCAAGGTCAGCTGTGAGAGGCTATTACTGTAGCTATCTCACGGCCACCTTGCTGCCACGTGTCCCTGTCATTTAATCCAACGGTGACGCTCAGAATGCAAAAACGCCCAAAAAAGTGCTCCAAACCGCCCAAAAAGCTTCGACATTTGCTATGAATTAACCGGAGATGGTAGATCGTTGATAGTGTAGTGGTGGTGCGCCGCTGCATGTGGCAAAATCTTGGTGAATGAGTAAACAAACTTACGTACAATGATAGGGCGGTTTGTGGACGGCAATGTTTGGTGATGGAGGTGGTTGTCTTATGGTTGTGATAGTGGTGGCTGCGAGTGATTAGCCACAGTTATGCTGGAACTTGCTTTGTTTCTTCCTTTGCCCTTTTTTTCAGGTTATCATCCAGGCAGGATTGCTAGTGCAGGAAAACGATGGTGATGGTGACGGCGACTGAAACTAGGGTTTTGACTTCATGGTGTCGGACCCGGCTGTGTTTGTAGAAAGAGACAGAGGATTGGTAGTGGGAGAGGCGATTGTGTCGTTGGCGGCTGCGGTGGCAGTGGCGGCTGCGGTGGCGGTGGCGGTGACGGTAGCGTCTGTGGCAACATTGACGGTGGCTTGGTTTGTAGAGAGAGAAAGGCAGGGGCGGTTGTGGTTGCTTGCTTTTTGGAGATAGAAGGACAGTGTGTGAACACAACACTTAATAATAAATTCAATAGAAAAGCCATATAAACAGAGATGAGCTCCTAAGCCCATTTACTCTATCCTATTTTGCAATGTTGGTGCACTGACGAAATTACTATTATGCCCATTTCTAAACAGCGAAATTACAGTATTGCCCTCGATCTACATCACCTCCGCTACCACCAACGTCTCGGCCTTCCCATCAGTTTCACCAGTAACAAACAACAACAACCGGATCCGGAACAACGTAAGAGAGAGAGAGAGAGAGAGACTGTCTCGCGTGTCGAGGAGGAGATTGACGGTGACCAGTTGCGACAAAGGTTAGACGCCCGATTAGGTTAAACTTCCGTGTTGGTGGTGTTCACGGTGGATGAAAAGGGTGGTAGCGCAATGCATGTGGCAAAATCATCAGCTCTTGGTCCTTCGGTCAACAAATCAACCTATGATGATGGCGTGGTGGCAAAGAGGAGACCGGGTTTCTAGAGAAGGGCACGGTGGCAGGTGGATTTAGAGACACAGGGAGTGAGAGAAGTGTTTGATTAGACGGTTGTGGTAGTTGTTTTCATGGAGTGGTTGTGTTGATGGTGACAAAATGAGGAGAGACTTAAGAGCTTTGTGTTTTTGGAAAGCAGTACACAAAGTGAGCTGTATGATCAGAACTTCTATGGTGGATCTGAGAATAGAGGTGTTGGAGTGTAACAAATTGTGTGTGTTATCCAATGTTGTAAAAGTCGCTAGGCGGCCCTTAGTCGGCTGACTGGGGAGTCGGGTGTACTCGGAGTACTCGGGGAGTACCCGGGGAGTACTCGGATATGGTAAATATAAAGAAAATTAATTATTGGATATAATATATGTATCAAAATAAGCATAATTCATGTCAAATACGCATGTTTTTTTTTAAAGATACATGTTTAAAATTCAATTTTTTCTGAGTACAAGGCCAAGTAGGCTGAGTACAAGGCCGAGTAGGACGAGTACAGGGCTGAGTAGGACTAAGATGACTGATTTTGACCACTGAGTACAGGGCCGAGTTGGCCGAGTAGCCCGAGTACAAGGCCGAGTTGGCCGCCGCCGACTAGTTTGGCCGAGTAGGAGAAAATCGCTTCGGAGGGGTTCCGAGGTCCGAGCAGTCGCCGAGTACAAGGCCGAGTAGGCCGACTTTTACAACACTGGTGTTATCTAACAAATTATTGGTGATAAATAAACTTTGTATATCTTATGATTAAGTGCTTTATAAAACTAACCAATTCTTTCGCTTCATTGAAAACACCATATATTATATAAGTTTTGACGAAAATTTTGTTAAGAAATAATAAATCGGGTCAAATGTACTACGTTATACATTTTCGTACTTATTTTATGGGCGTTTCCGGTTGGCCCATGTTTTGACGTATATTTTGTTTTGATCCGAGTTGAAAACATTGTGTTTTACTCATTTTAGGAATTATTTTTTATGCATTGTGCTTTACAAATTATGTGTAAAATATTGTTTCTTACTTATTGTGTTTTACACTTCGTATGTTACTGCATAAGTTTACCCGCCGCGCGCCGCCGCAACGCGCGGCGGGCAAAATACTAGTTGAATATTAAATACAAGCATCGTAAAGTACAAAAATTTATTAAACAAAGCAAAACCGCTTTTTTTTTTACGTGTTACTTTTCTGAGTGGTATACTTTTTGTTGTTACCTTATTTTTTTATTTTACTAAAACATCTTTGTTAAAAGATATTATGGTGTGAATAAGATCTATGAGGCATTATAATGCGCTTTGAGTATATTAAAATTCTGTATGTTTTAGTGTTATTTTTTGTATAATGATGATACGTTCGTATGTCACGCATATAATAAAGTCTTGCAAACACCATGTTGTCGCCGTAACGCGCGACTCGCGTAAAATACTAGTTATTTTACAAATCATAAACCAAATTTAATTTAATTTTTAAACGAATTTATTTTCGTGTAAAATAACAAAAGAAAGAAGAACTTATTTTTTAAAACCAGGGGTTAATACCCAAACCACGTACTGACACCCATACCAGAATGCAATATCAGGTTTCACCCGAACCCGATAATACATAGGGTATAGTTTTTCTCCTTGATACCCATACCCAAACCCTACCAAGTTTCTATCAATACTCATTTTTTCAATATCCAATCATACTCGAAAACCAAGTATTTAAAAATCCCTAGTTTGTACATCTCTAGTTCGGTCAAAAACTAACTCCAGACTGCAAGTATTTAAGCCCATTAATATTAACATAACGGGCCGTTTTATTTGAGCCGAAGCTACTAACCTAACCGGAGACATCGAAAAGCGAAAACTGGCCCATTAGAAACAACAAAGTTGAATACTTTAATAATAAAATGGAAGGACAAATATTAAACAACAACAAAGATAAGGGACCTAAATGAAACATTTACCTGTATATATACCTTATTTGCTATATCATATCTTGTTACCAAAGAAATTAAAAACTTTGATCGGAAAAGATGTCAGGGATGGAACGGCTACAGAGAATGTTCGCCGGAGCTGGTGGCGCGTTAGGTCACCCGCCACCAGACTCTCCGACGCTCGATACGTCGGAGCAAGTTTACATCTCTTCACTTGCTCTTTTAAAGATGCTTAAACATGGTAATATTATATTTCTAGGGTTTTTATTGTTTTTGTTTGATTCGTTTTGGTTTGGTTTTAGGTTAGTGATGTTGTGGTTTTGTGTGTTTTTGTTAGGGTTTAATTATGATTTTGCTGCGATTTGGGTGTTTTTTTGTTATCTGGGTGATTGTAGTTTAGTGAATTTGTGAATTTGTGTGTATATTATAAAAAATAAATAAAATACTAGCTAATTGCATCATTAGATTCATAAAAAAACATAAAAAAGGCATGGAATGTTTACAATTGACAGTTTGACACATAAAGTCTAAAACATAAAAACACAGACTGTTTTTATTAACGCCTTGGCCCTTAGAGGCGTATGCACAAAATAACCCCATGAGGAGCCGCTTCATACTCGTCTTCTGACTGTCCGGCCTCGAAGTGTGCGCCTCTGCCGTTTTTTTTAAAATACGGTTTTTAGTTGCTGGAGTGCTTTTACATGAGTGAAATTGTATTTTTTTTTTTTTTTTTTTTTTTTTTTTTGTATTGCGATAGGGTTTGATGATGTTTTTGTTGTGATTTGATTGTTTTCTATTGCTGGACTGCTTGTAGTTTAGAGAATTTGTAGTTTTGAGTATTGCGTTAGGGTTTCATGATGTTTTTGCTGTGATTTGGTTGTTTTATGTTACCGGGGTGCTTAGGGAGTGGTTGCGGGTGATGGTTACTGAGAGGGTGTAGGAGAGAGATATAGAGACAATAAAGAGGGAATAGAGTAAATGGGTGGGGTCCATGGTTTAGGGTAGTGTTGTCATCTATTAATGTGTTTTAGAGTGGTTTAGAGTAAAAGTGAGGTGGCAATGCGGGATTGGTGGAATCCGGGGTACTCGCATTGAGCACCCGTTCCTCCCCTGTAAGGCTTGTACATGAGAGAATTTGTAGTTTTGTGTATTGTGTATTGTGTTGGGGTTTGATTATGTGTCTGCTGTGATTTGGTTGTTTTTTGTTGCTCAAGTGCGTACAGTACTACAGTTAGTGAAATTGTAGTTTTGTGTTTTGCGTTAGGGTTTGATGATGTTTCTGCTGCTTTTTATAGTGCTGGAGTGCTTATACATGAGTGAAAGTGTAGTTTTGTGTATTGTGTTAGGGTTTAATGATGTTTGTGTTGTGATTTGGTTGTTTTCTGTTGCTTGAGTGCTTATAGTCTAGTGAATTTGTAGTTATGTGTGATTGTGTGTTGCGTTAGGGTTTCGTGATCTGCTGTGATTTGGTTGTTGTACATGAGTGAAATTGTAGTTTTGTTAGGGTTTGATTATGTTTTTGCTGCCATTTGGTTGTTTATACATGAGTGAATTTGTAGTTTTGTTTGCTATGTTAGCATAGTTGTCAATAGCGATTGTAGCGCCCGATATCGCGTTTAGCGTAGCGAATCGGTAGGTGGGCGCTACAAGGTGTATAACGACTCGATATTGACCAAATAGCGACCTCATACACGTGCTCAAGAAAAATTAGGGTAGAACAGAGGTGAGACGTACCTGTATTGCAGCGTTGGATGTGTATGACAGCGAGGAAGGGTTTCAGCCATGGAGAAAACAGAAAATAAAAATTAGGGTTTGTGGGAAGAAGATGACGGCTCTGTATAAAATTAGGGTTTCAGCCAGGAAAGGTTTCAGGAAGTGTTAAAAACCTTTAACTATTTTCACATTTAACCCATCTATCTTTCATTTGTATACATATAGTGCCTAAAACTTCTAAATTTTACATCTAAAGTATAAAATTAGTTTGTGTATATAAACATTTGGTCCTTATACTTGTACATTTGTATATAAAAATATTTTTACATATTTTAATACCTAACCGCTATTTACGAAATAGCGGGCGCTACGAGCGTCGCTATCGCTACGTAGCATATCGGTAGTCCGTCGCTATTTACCGCTATTCGCTATCGATAACTATGTATGTTAGTGTTTAATGATGTCATTGCTGCTATTTGGTTGTTTTCTATTTCTGGACTCAGCTGGAGTGCTTACAGTTTTGTGTATTGTGTTGGGGTTTGATGATGTTTCTGCCACAATTTGGTTGTTTCTATTTGCTGGTGTGATTATACATGGGTAAATTTGTAGTTTTGTGTATTGTGTTAGGGTTTGATGATGTATTTGATGTGATGTGTAGGGAGAGCGGGAGTTCCGATGGAAGTTATGGGATTGATGCTTGGGGAGTTTGTGGATGAGTATACTGTTCGTGTCGTAGATGTGTTTGCTATGCCTCAGAGTGGTACCGGTGTTAGTGTTGAAGCTGTGGATCATGTTTTCCAGACTAATATGCTTGATATGCTCAAACAAACTGGAAGGTCAGTGTTTGTTTGTTCAATACTTCAATTATATGATTATTTGTATTGCGGCTACTTATTTTGTACTTGATTATAGAAATTATTTATTGGAAGTTGGAAACTCTGTTTTATGGTATTGAATGCTGCATCTTTAGATGCCTATTAGTGATTACTGTTAATTTTAGGTTACATGAAGGTGTTCTTGAGACTGTTTTGCAAACTGGAGTCAGTTTAGGAATTATTCTAGATCAATACTTGTGTTCAAGGAGTTGTTAGTCTTTAGATGTGTACCGCTGTTCGTGTTAAGTTACAAGGTCTTTTTGATGATTCTTTGCAAAATGGAGTCAGTTTTGGAGTTGTTAATCTGATTTTTTCATGCACTCTATCGGTATACTTTATGATGGTTGATGAATTTTGATGGATCACGGAAGCTAATTCATTTATACTATTATAACCTGTTGTGCCACTGCCTTGAGAGATTTGCTATATAGTTTTCTATATGATATGTATCGATCTTAGCGTTCTGGACCTTGTCATTAACTTTGTCGATAATACTTTTGGCTATTTCGGTTTTCCAAAGATATAATTCTCATTTTGAAGTGTGAAACATTACTTTCCTGTTTTGCTACTATTTTTAGATGTTCTGTTCCTGTGACTTGACTGGTTCTTCTGTTTGTTGCCTCAGACCTGAAATGGTGGTTGGATGGTACCATTCTCATCCTGGATTTGGCTGTTGGCTATCTGGAGTTGACATCAACACACAACAGGTTCTGGATTCACACACTTTTATTTGTTATTTAAATCCTATGTATAGCTTTAGTTAATACTTTTTTTCGCACTTATTGTCTCCTCTCTTTAACCCAATTGCATTTGATACCTTAAAGCCTTCCTCATACATTTAAGAGGTAACTTAGGGAAAGCTTTATTTAGTGTACATATTAACCTGATTTTTATGCATTTGCAATCAGAGTTTTGAAGCTCTGAATCAACGAGCCATTGCAGTTGTGGTGGATCCAATCCAGAGTGTCAAAGGGAAGGTTGTCATTGATGCCTTCCGTCTGATTAACCCCCAAACCATGATGCTTGGTCAAGAGCCACGTCAGACAACATCCAATCTTGGCCATCTCAATAAGCCATCCATCCAAGTGAGTGTTTCTCATATACCACTGCATCGTGTCTTAACTTAATGAGTCATCTTCCGGTTGGGCTAGGCTAACACGCCACTTATTTGTCCATTTTTAATTTTATTTTAATGATATTGCGTAAATTATTAAAGTAATAAATTAAATTATTGAATAAAGCAATGCAATTTGAACGGTTCCTTTTTTAGCTAATTGTTTTGACTCGGCCCATTTGAGATAGAAAACAACTTATCGACCCATTCATATATAAATGGGTCAAACAGCCACTTCTAGTCTCAGACCATTATTTTTTTCATATTATCATCTTACCTATGTCATGTTCATTTTGCAGGCGTTGATTCATGGTTTGAACAGGCATTATTACTCGATAGCCATCAATTACAGGAAGAATAAACTCGAGGAGAAGATGCTGCTTAACCTTCACAAGAAAAAATGGACTGATGGACTCACGCTTGAACCGTTTGATACCCATTCTAAAACCAATGAGCAGACTGTCCAGGTAAAAAAATCTTCTTTCTGCAGAGCTTGTAATGACTTTATTGTTTTTCATACAAATCACAACTTGGCCTCATCATCATCATCATCATCATCATCATCATCATCATCATCATCATACTCAGTTAATCCCACCTATAGCAAAGCTAAGGTAGGGTCTGAGGAGGGTAAGATGTAGACAGCCTTACCTCTACCCCTAAGAATAGAGAGACTACTTCCAGTGAGACCCCCGGCTCGTTGGCCTATTTATGTTTAATCATGTTAAACGGGTCGTGTTTGTGAGTTTGGCGGTCAATCTTTGACACGAACCAAAAGTTTGCACAACTCAAACACTAACACCACTCGTGTATTTGTTGATTTATGAGAAGATGATCCCTTTAGCCAGTATTATTCATAATACTATAAAAGTACAAATTTACATCGAACAACACAAACGTTTATAAAAATTGGTCAAACCACAAATCTTCACACGCTCGTTTCTTGTTTTAACTTTGAAGTTTTGACCAAAAAAAATATGCAACGAGTTTACTTTTGCGTGTTGCTGGTCGGTTCCTGAACTGAGCTGATCTGTTAATACTGAACCCAAACATGTGTTAGGTTGTCGTATTAGAAATTCACACGCTAACTTATAACATACCCGTGTTGCTCGTTCAGGAAATGCTGAGTCTAGCTATCAAATATAACAAAGCAGTTCAGGAAGAGGATGAGTTACCTCCGGAGAAACTAGCGATCGCAAATGTTGGAAGGCAAGATGCGAAGAAACATCTGGAAGAACATGTCTCAAACTTAATGTCATCCAACATCATTCAGACATTGGGTACCATGCTCGACACTGTTGTCTTCTAAACTTTTCAACCATGTATTTTGTACCTTGATGTGTGAATCTAGCAACTTGATGTTGTGGATTTGTGGCTTAGTTGCAACTATTTTATATTTCATTTAATTAAGATCTTTTAACATTTTAAAATGGTTTTATTTTTATTGTGATAACTAGCTTATACCCCGGGAGCATCCCGGGTTGAGAAATCTAAGTAAAGTGAATATTAATATTATTATTATTATTATTATTATTATTATTATTATTATTATTATTATTATTATTATTATGTTAAACAAATCTCTGGCATAAGCTATCATATTTTAATATAAAAAAAAGGGTAATTGGGTCGGGTATCACCTAATCCCAGACCCAACCTAAACCCATAAATTTTTTTAAACTAATTCCAAACCTGACACAATACCTGTCGGGTTACAAAAAATAGTCGTTTTTTTCTCAGTTTTTTATATAGAACTATGGTACTCGTTGTAAAGATAATAAAACGCTTGTTAATTTGGTGTAATTTTTTTCTTTAAAAAATCTCGTATATAAAAGATATTAACGTTTAAAAGTTATGAGAGGAAACATGAGAGAGAAAATAATAAAGTTTTAATATTTACATTTAGTAGATTAAGTATTTAATAGATTATGTTAAATCATATTTAAACCATATTTATTTCTTTTTTTTTTAATTGGTCTAGAGTTGTCACATTACATCCTATGTGGCATCTCTCAAAAGAGAGATTACATAATATTATGACATGTCATTAAAAATGTTTTGGTTTATTATAGATATAGATGTTATCATGCAACTGCTATAGCTAGTAATCCGATTGGATTCCATTAGCAGCCCTTTGTGTACCTGCATTCGTTTGTTTGAAGAAACATTAGTCTAATCTCCGATTAGGGATGATTAAACCCGATGATTCCACGTGGATTATCCTTTGCTTAACGTCTAAGGCTGGAACGGTTACGTCGACCTAAAAGGAGAAGGTTCTTTTTAAGCATGTTTTCAGAGGTTTTTTGAATTTTCGGAGGTTTTTTCAGAGGTTCAATTCTCACTCTCCCAATTATTGTCTGTGGCATCTAGATAAAAAGCCAATATAGGTGGTGCCGGTTCGACTTGTATGGAAGGCGAGATTTTAAGGATTATTCCACTGTCATGCCTTCGAGCGGGTGGAGATTGGGTTTCCACGCATCAGGAGAGCCAAGAGTGGTCGACCTTGGCCACAACGCTCAGTGTCACAGTAGTTGTCATGTCTTCTTTGTCGTTAAAAAAATAGGAGGAGAAGTTCTCCTTAAATATGACTCATGTCATCATTAACCCCTATCCTGAAGTGGGCCGAGCCCAGCTAAAGGGTACCTCTTCTATCCCAGCCCAATTAAAGGGTGCCTCTACTCTTTCCGCGTGGCAAGATATTATTGGTAGTTATTTTGCTGCGGACACGTGGCATCCGCAGGTGGGCTGACACGTCTGCCAGCCATTGATTGTAATCGGATTTGATCAGGTTTGCCTACAAAGAAATGTTGTTTATTCGTTGTACCTGTATGATTGAAAGCTTATTTCTTTTAATATTCTTCAAAGTTACAGCACAATGTAAAAGATTTCAATGCAAAAGGTTTAAGAAAACATTTAGGTAAAAGTTGAGTTTGCTGAATTTAATAAATTACAAAAGACCCTTCTGCAACCTTTCTTTGATGTGTCAAATAGTATAGCGGCATGTGAGTCAATAATGCATAGTTAGGGGGGTTTATGTGTAGAAAGTTTGTTGGTTGTTATTACCGCCATTGTATTTGTTTGTCGTTATTTGATAACGGTTAAACCTTTGGGGCAGAGGCGCTGCGGAGCAGTGTTTGTTTGATGCTGTGTACAAAGCTTTTCTGTATGTTTTATTTTGTTTTCTGCTTTGTTTGTATGACTTTGACGCCCGGGTAGACCCCTCGCTAAATGGGCTTTGGGTGTGTTGTGGCGAATTTTGGATATGGAATAAAGTGTCTCGTTTGATTGTTCAAAAAAAAAAGGTAGCTATTGGTTGAACAAACTTCTTTCTTTGTGATCTTTTACATTCTATCACTTTTAAACTCAAATCCAATCAATCTCCTCCAAGAAATAATGAAATAGAAAGTATGTCTATATATTATTTAGAGCATACCAAACCTCAAAATTCTATCATTGTCCAATGAGAGGCTTGAACCCTCGACCTCGTGGGGAGAGACACCATTTTACACACCTTAGTACTGCTTGGTGAAAGGACCTACGATATGTAAACCCTTAGCTACGTAGTTGAAATAAAAAGAAACTACTTACCATTATACTCAGATATTAAATTGTGTCAAACATCTATACTCAGATATTAAATTGTGTCAAACATCTTTTAAGTTAAATTTTGTCAAACAGCTTTAAACCACGTTAGTCCATCAGATCGGTGTTTTAACTTTTGCTGCTATGACAAATTGAAAAGAAAATGAGAATTGAGGTCCTTGCGCGGGCGTCTCATCCCTAAGACATGTTTGTTCTGTATGGAGTGCCGTACGAAAGGCCCCCTTTCTTTTGACAGGTATCGCCACGTGGCTTAATCCCATATCACTCTTTCAGGAATAGGACACAATAATATAATGTACATCAGAGAAGAGAGTACCCCCTTTATTATAAGACGGGCCCCCATGTCCTTTCTTAATAGATGGAGCAATCGTCAGTCGACATTAGAAACTGACCAACATTCGACTGATGTCAGCGGGAATTTGCAACCGGCAGCAATTGTGCATCTAACTATCCATTAGCGGTAACCTGCCAATTTGATTAACTAAATATTCCGCCGCAAACTAACTAATGATCAATATAGGGTATTAGTTAAACTTTAGCTTGATCGCGATCCAGATCAAGTCAAGACAGTGTAGATTGTTCGAGGTATCATTCATCTTGAGAGATTCCTTCTCCAATGAAGGTTTTATTTCACAGAAAAAGAATACTTAGCCCTTTCATACAAATACATAACAAGTCATTTTCAAAAGATGAAGTCATACATGTAATTTTTTTTCGTCTCTTATAACACTGTAATTTTAAAATAACTTATATATTATCTTTAGTTAATCCGACCAGACTACAAATCAAGTTAATAGACATTCAAAACCGAAATGGTAAAAAAGAAACCCTGAATTCGCTTCTACTTCATAGTAGTCCATACAAGGCTTCCAAATAATTTGTCGTAAAGAATGGGGTAGAGATAACAAGGCTCCTGTCATGTCAACATGAAAGGGATGACTATATCTATTGACCAAGTGTAAAGTGAAGGAAGTTTCAATAGAAAGAAAAACAAGGCACTTAAAACTTCAACATCCCTTTCATATGTCTATCTATATTGACTAAAACATAAGGTGGAAGTCTTGAGTCAAGTACAGTTGTAAAGAAATTTAATGATCATCTTACCATTAATAACATTTGTTATCCCAGAGGTAGAGTATTATTTTCTAGCCAGAAACAATGGCTAACAGAAGCATATTCCTCTTCATCGCTTTATTTTGGTTTTTGTTCAACAATCGTTGTTATTCAGAAACGGATACCTTACATCAAGGCCAAGAGCTCAAAGACTGGGATGAATTGATTTCATCTAACAAGGTCTTCTGTTTGAAGTTCTTCAGCTTTGGCACTATGGTGAGTCCTTATCTAGGTGTATTCTACAACAACATACAAATCAGACAACGTCATTCGGACTACTACCAAAAGAAGGAACCTGACGAGTTTAGTAATATGGCAGTTTGGGTAGCAAACAGAAACAATCCGATTCCGGATATATATGGCAAGCTCGTTATAGATGTTAATGGAAAGTTCAGCATTTTATCTAGTGAAGGCACTGTTCTTGATCTTTACAGCCCAACTTCCCTAGTAGCATGTAATGCAAGTGTCACACTTTCGGATTCAGGGAATTTGGCGCTCCAAGAACTGCATCTAGATGGGTCTGTCAAGCGAGTTTTATGGCAAAGCTTTGATCACCCAACAGACACGCTTCTACCTGGAATGAAATTGGGAATTAATCTCAAGACTGGGCAAAGATGGTCCTTGACTTCTTGGCGGAATGATGAGCTACCGGCTGTGGGGTTATTTACATTAGACCTCAACGGAACAGGTCAAATGACCATTCTGAGGAAAGGGAATGTCCACTGGACAAGTGGACCTTGGCAAAATGGTCAATTCAAAAACAGTGATCTACAACTTTCTGGTCCGGATGTCCGCCTCTTTTATGTTTCTAATGAGAGTGAGCAATCGTTCAAGTATATAACAAGAACGTATGACTCATATCCAGCTCTGAGGATGCATCAAGATGGTCAACTTAAGGGTTCACCTCTAAACCTAAACCTTGTATGCTGCTCCATTGATGACCCTCCTGGTTGTGCTGAAAGTTTGTTCGAAAAATTAAAATGCAGGAAAGACTACGAACTTCCATCACCAGAAAAAAATGTTATTGTCGAAGAAAACGATAACAGTTACTACAGTTATGTCGATGAATATGTATATGATGAAAGCTATAACATATTCGATTGCCTACAAATATGTTGGAGCAATTGCTCATGTGTGGCCTTTACTACAACAAGAAACAGGGTAGGCTGCAAGACTTATGGTAAAAGGGAATACAATCCTTATGGTAAAAGGGAATACAATCCACGGGTATACAGACAAGAAACAGCTGAGCAACACAAAAACTATTATTACACCTTCAAGTATCATGCAGGTTAGTATCTTACTACTCTTTTTGCTGTTACCTTACAAGGAATAATGTTTCTGTACAGGTTGTCTTAGGTCTAGCCTTGAAACCTCCTACGAACACTTGTACATACTACCTTTATACACACAAAAACCTTGGAGTCTGACCACTTAACCTACACGTGTCATGATTAAGCAACATTTATTGTTTGTGGTTATTGTAAATACCAGAAATTAAGCATTTGAATGTTTGAATTGAAGTTATTTTTGTTGTAAATGAAAGCATCCACTAGTAACAAGCATAGCACCAACTGGCACGAGTCTTTGTAATCACTTTTGGACATTACAACTTCGAAACAACAAGACAAAAATTTAGAAGACACCCTAAATGCATAACAACTTTCATGTGTGTAGTATTACAAGTTATTGTACCTAACAATAAACATGTACACCAGATCTGATAAGCTATTAATCTCTTATCTGACAAAAAACAGAAAAGAAATCATTTTCATCGTTCGAAGAAGAGAAGAGAGAGAGGGAGAAGAGGGAGAGGGAGAAGAGAAAGAGGGAGAAGAGAAAGAGAAAGAAGAAGATGATGAAGATGATCCGGATTGGCTTGATTGTCATGATTGTACCTTTAGCTATAATCCTATCATGCTATTGGGTATACAAGAAAATTGATTTTAAAGGTAACATCACCTTTTTACTCCATTCAAATAAATACAGGATTTAACAGCATGGTAAAAGGACGCCGGGATCATTTATGCTTGTCAATGTTACAGTCGTAGAAAAACTTCATAAACTAAAAAATGCTCTCTAGTGACAATATTATCTTCTGAAAACAAGATTTCTTTAGTTCATCTGTTCATCCACATATGATGACTTCCAAAAGCTGACATTTTAGCCATCTAACAAGTATTTCTTTGTTCATATATTAGAGGGTGCTAAGAAAATAAAGAAGCTCGTGCTGCTCCAGATGAGACGCATGAGACGGTTCTACATTAGCATACGAACAGATAAGAATATGAACACTGAGCTGCGCTATTTCACCTTTCAAAGCATCTCATCTGCCACAAACAATTTTGCAAGCAATAATAAGCTAGGAAAGGGGGGTTTTGGAGAAGTTTATAAGGTAAAATTTCAAACACTATCTTCTAGTAAGGAAGATTTCAGGCTAAACCTTTTTGATGCATTTCACAGGGACAATTAGTTGGTGGGCAAGAGGTTGCGGTCAAAAGACTTTCAAAAAACTCTGGACAAGGAGTCAAAGAGTTTAAGAATGAAACCGAACTCATTGCCAAACTTCAACACACTAATCTTGTCCGGCTCATAGGGTGCTGCGTTGAAAAACAAGAAAAAATCCTTGTATATGAATATATGCCTAACAGTAGTTTGGATTCCTTTCTATTTGGTAAGAACTAACACTTTATGTGAACTTGGGTCTTTGTAAGAACTAACACTCATTAATTGACAGATCCAACAAAGAAAGGATTACTGGATTGGAACAATCGCTTTGTAATCATTGATGGCATTGCTCAGGGGCTTCTGTATCTCCATAGGTTCTCAAGGCTGAGGATAATCCATAGAGATCTGAAAGCCAGTAACATCTTGCTCGATGACTACCTGAAGCCAAAAATATCAGATTTTGGCATGGCAAAGTTATTTGGGATCAACGAGTCAGAAGCAAATACAAGCAGAGTCGTTGGAACACGGTGAGCCATAAGTTCTGTTGTAACAATTGTGTTTTATGAATAAAAAGAACCTAATGTATTAACTTTGATTTAATATCCAGTGGGTATATGCCTCCAGAGTATCTGATAGATGGTATCATTTCAACTAAGATAGATGTCTACGGTTTTGGTGTTTTGTTACTTGAAATTATAAGCAGCAAGATGAATCGTGGGAGCTATGATGTGGACCACCCACTCAACCTTCTAGGACTCGTAAGTTAATCAGTTAATCATAAGTGATAAGTGTTGTTTTTTTAATTATAAGACAAATTGAAGATTCAGTTATAAATGTAGGCATGGGAACTGTGGAATGAAGGCAGAGGTTTGGAGTTTATGGATCCAATATTGGAAGATTCATGCACTCCCAAAGAAGTGATGACATGCATACATGTGGGTCTCTTATGTGTTCAAGACAATGCCATGGACAGACCTACCATGTCAGAAGTTGTTTCTATGCTTACAAATGAAAATATGAATCTACCTGAGCCAAAACAACCAGCATTCTTCATTGAGAGGCATGAGATGGAGACTGAGGCAATAAGAGGAAATAAGTTGGGAAACGGATCCGAAAATGACGAATCAATTACAATATTAGTGTCTACATAGAAGGGAGCAAAAACCAACATGTTTAATATCATTATCATACTTAATGTGGTACTTTCTAAAAAGTCAAGTTGAAAATTGGTTTCATGACCAATATAAAACAGTATTATTAAACAAAACAAGTACATTTTACCTCTGTAGTCATATATGAATTGTATGCAAAGTATATAAATATCATGATAATATTAAAAATCATGTATAGCGAATTGTATGCAAAGAAACAAAAAACGGTCCAATAACCTGAACTTTTTCACAAACTCTTTATTTTCAAATATGGTAACTGGTAAGAATTGCGTCTGTTTACACATTGTTTGCCCTACCTATCATTCATTATAATTGATTTCAAACTTCAACACTACGTAAACAAGTGCAGAGGCAGTTCAACCTCTTTTGGAACCAAAACGAATTGAAAGTTTGGGCCCTAAAAATGTTTCAGCTTAGAGTGAGTTGGGTAACTGATTTGATATCTTATATGGTTCAAGCAGATCGGGTAACAGCAAAACAAATAATAAATGGTAGCCAAAGAAAAAAAAATCAAGGAGAATACCTTTTATGTTATGAAAACCACATCCGGCACGAATTTAGATCTTTCTAGTTGTATATTGTATAACTTAAGCTCATATTAGCCACTGCTTTAAATGATTAAACCGCCTTCATTCGATAACAATAGTTATGGCATTTTATATCCACCTATTATAAACAATACTATTGTTGAGGCCCCTTAGGATCTTGGATCAATTGAGATTAACATCAAATATGATAGGAGTATGCACAAGAATATGTGCAGTGACTCACGGATAGGATGAACAGAGGGTGGAGGGAAAAAACGATTGCACAGTAATATTAATCTTATTCCCACACATGACATATGAACGGTTAAATAACCGCTTCTACTTAACCGACGCAACTAAACTATGACCGACACATCGTTTGGTTTTTGAGGCCAAACTTCTTGTTTGACTTTTAGGTTGACTTTTGATCTTAATACATATGTCTTGATTAATACTTTCCAACAACTACAACCATACCTCTATAGTAGGGTATGGGCAAACCATACCTCTATCCCTAGGCACACAAACAACAGACAAGCAAAGAGCACTAAAAATATAGTAACAGAGAGCTACCGCCATAATATCATCATCATCATATACAAATTTCAAGTAATCCTATCAAAGCTTAATTAAATTGAACTATCAAAAGTTACTGAAACAATCAATCGTAATGAAGGTTGTTTAGGAAGAACGAACACATACCGATTAATTAAAGGAATGAGGAATACATTGGGTTCAATTCGTCACATCATAAACACACGAACAAATAAACCTAATTTGAAGAAGAAAAAAAGCAGCGAATCAATCAAATTAGTGGATTACCAGAAAGTATCGAAGATGATATGAGAGAAATGGATGCATCATCATCATGATTATCTGCTGTTCGGTGTTCATGGGAAGTTATGGATCCAATTAATTAACCGGGCAGGATCTGGGACCCGCGTATGGGCTGTGGTAAACAATATAACTTACCGATGGTTGTGTAAATTATAGACAAAGCCTTTACGGAGAGGGTGTTTGAGATTGAGTTTCAAAATAACTTATTGAGTTTTAAGAAGTTAATAAGTTAATAAGCGTTTGTGTAACCCAAAAGCATTTTCTGTTTTGACTTTTGGCTTTTAGCTTTTAAGGGTGGAAAAACTGTTTTTGAAAAGCTAGAAATCCAGGCTTTTGGCTTTTGGAAAAAAAATTACAAATCTACCATCCATACAACCAATATTCACAATAAGTTAAGCGAAACACTTAAAAAAATACAATCTATTGACTTTTTGACGTTTCTCATCCAAAAACCTAATTCAAACACTTTTTTTAAAACTCCTTTTAAAAAAGTCATAAGCCAATAAGCACTTCTGACCAAAAACACTTTTGCATTTCCAAACTCAATCCCAAACACCCTCTCAAGGTTGAGATCATTTCCTAAAATCTCGACTCGATTCGGGCTTAAATTAACTCAAGCTTAAGCTAACTCATGAGCCTAATGGTATGTTTTGCAAGGAGCTTACAAGAGCTTTTATAAGCTTCAAGCTTTTAAGAAAAAACTCCTACTCAATTAAAAGCTTTGTTTGGTCGAATGATCTTGAAAAACTCTATATTGAAAAACTACTAGTACTAAAGAAAAAACTTCTACTAGCTACAAACTTTTAATGAGTAAATGACACAAATATATTCGCTTCTTCGCGCGAGACGTGTCATTCTTCGCACCGTTTTTGGAAAACTTCCCTAAGGTGACCCTTGGCGGGATGCTTTGTGGCGCTTAAATTGCGCGTCGCGACATAACCCCGTATGTTAAAGAATCGCAAGAACAGATGTTGCCTGCACAAATGTAGTGCTGTCTATTTTATTTGCTTGAATTTAAAACATGAAGTCTATTAATGGGCTGATGGACTAACACTTGAACATATTTTTAATGTTTGTTTGCAAATCTACATGGTTGATTGGGAAGCTGTCTCAATCTTTAAAATCATGTTGTCGTGCTCCTTAAAAGTTTTCTTCATTTCTTTTTGTTGGATGATTGTGTCGGTTGTCATAATGTTACTAATTATGTCATCATAGCTCAGCGGGACCAACACTCTGATACCAATGTTGCAAAAGAAAGAAATAGTTACAGAGGAAGATTATCAAAACTTTTGCATCTCTTGTTAACGAATTCTAATGGTTATGTACAATTGTGGCAACTAACTTATGGATTGTTAGTTGACATCTATATCTATTACCCTCTTAACTTCTTATATAGGACGGTTGACTCGCTATCATTATACAACTCGTGGCCATCATTGCAATCGGATTTTATGAGGTTTGCCTACAAAGAAATGTTTATTCTTTGAACCTGTGTGATTGGAAACTTATTTCTTTTAATCTTCTTCAAAGTTACAGTACAATGTAAAAGATTTGAATGCAAAAGATTTAAGAAAACATATATGAACATACCAATTTAGGTAAAAGTTGAATTTGCTGAAATTAATGAATTACCAAAGGCCCCTCTGCTACCATTTTTTATATGTGTCAAATAGTACAAGGGTCTGTGGGTCAATAACGCATAGTTAGGGGGGTTCATTGGCTGTTATAATGGGTTAACAACTAATGAGAATAGGCAGTGGCGTATCCAGGACAGATTTGCAGTGGGTTCATTTCGTAGGTTTTCACTATTTTTTTGAAATTTTCCACTAATTTTTTCAATTTTTCCTAAACCGAGGGGTTCCTAGGAACCCCTAAAAGCCCCTAGATCCGCCCCTAAGAATAGGTAGTGATTGATTGAACAAACTTCTTCTCTGTATTCTTCTTTTACATTCTATCACTTTTAAACTCAATCCAATCAATCTCCTCCAAGAAATAATAATAATAATAATAATAATAATAATAATAATAATAATAATAATAATAATAATAATAATAATAATAATAATATAGAAAGTATGTCTATATTATTTAGAGCATACCAAATCTCAAAATTCTATCATTGTCCACTAAGAGGCTGAACCCTCGACCTCATGGGGAGAGAGACCATTTTACACATCTTAGTCCGCTAGACGAAAGGACCGTTGATATGTAACACCTTAGTTACGTAGTTGAGATAAAAAGAAACTAACTACTCACCATTATACTCATATGTTAAATTGAGTCAAACGTCTTTAAGTTAAATTTTGTCACACTTCTTTAAAACACGTTAGTCAATCAGATTGGTGTTTTAACTTTTGATGCTGTGACAAATTGAACAGATTAGAAAGTAGAAACTGGCCAACACTCGACTGATGTCAGTGGCATTGTGCAACCGGTAGCAATTGTGCATCTAACTATCCATTAGTGATAACCTGCCAATTAGATTAACTAAATATTCCGCTGCAACTAACTAATAATCAATATAGGGTATTAGCCAAACTTTAGCTTGATCGCGATCCTGATCAAGTCAAGACAGTGTAGATTGTTCAAGGTATCATTCATCTTGAGAGATCCTTTCTCTAATGAAGCTTTCATTTCACAGAAAAAGATTACATAGCCATTTCATACAAATATATAACATGTCATTTTTAAAAGATGAAGTCATACATGTAATTTTTTCGTCTCTGATAACACTGTAATTTTAAATTAACTTATATATATTATCTTTAGTTAATCCGACCAGACTACAAATCAAGTTAATAGACATATAAAACCGAAATGGTAAAAAATAAATCCTGAATTTGCCTCTACTTCATAGTAGAGGTGATCAAATCGGTTATTTTTGCCAAACCGGTTTCGGTTCCAAACCGGTTCACTACAGTACCGGTTTCTGGCCGAATCAGTTTCGGTTCTAAACCGGTTCGGTTTTGGACCAGTTTTGTTGATTCGTAAGATTGGTTTCGGAGACCGGTTTCGGTTTTTTTCGGTTTCGGTTATTAATCGGTTTTTTCGCGCACTTTTTTTTTAAAAAAAAAGGCCAACACAAAATATTATTATTTTTTACATAAAATTCAACTTTTATTGATTTTTATAATTTTTTAAGGTGTATGGGTATAAATTTGTATGCGTGGAAACATTTTTGTATAATTTTATTATATATATATATTTTTTTTAAATATAAAAATACCGGTTTTTCATACCGGTTTCAAACCGGTTTTTTTGAACCAGTTCCCAAACCGGTTCGGTTCGGTTTTTCTCGTGAAGAAGGGGAACCGATCGGGGAACCTACGGTTTTTTTTGGTCCTAGCACCGGTTTGGGTAAAAACTGGTTCCTGTAGGAACCGGTTCGGTTCGGTTCGGTTCCACCAGTTTCGGTCCTCAAACCGGTTTTTTTTATCACCTCTACTTCATAGAGTCCATATAGGGCTTCCAAATAATTGGTCGTAAGGAATAAGGTAGAGATAACAAACACGGCTCATGTTATGTATACATGACAGGGGTGACTATTCCTATTGACCAAGTGTAAAAGTAAAGGAAATT
The DNA here is from genome assembly GCA_028751855.1 of Ambrosia trifida. Classification (NCBI taxonomy): domain Eukaryota; kingdom Viridiplantae; phylum Streptophyta; class Magnoliopsida; order Asterales; family Asteraceae; genus Ambrosia; species Ambrosia trifida. The sequence goes on along the minus strand of CM054129.1, from coordinate 18,042,347 downwards.
TCAATGGAAAGAAAAACAAGGCACTAAAAACATAAACATCCTTTTCATATGTCTATTTATGCGACTAAAACATATAGTGGAAGTCTTGAGTCAAGTAAAGTTGCTAAGTTCTTGATGATTATCCGATGAGGGGTATATGTGTTTCAGATGTTGTATTAATTATTGTTTTCAACCCACACTAAGTACGATAATGTTATTAAACATGTTTGTTATTGCTGGCTTCTATTTCGACACTAGAATTGAAACGGATTCGCTAGGTTCAGATTCATTTCCCAACGTATCTCCTCTTCCTGCCTCAGTCTCATGCCTCTCAATGTAGAATGCTGGTTGTTTTGGCTCGGGTAGATGCATATTCTCATTTGTAAGCATAGAAACAACTTCTGACATGGTAGGTCTATCCGCGGCATGGTCTTGAACACATAATAGACCCACATGAATGCATGTCATTACTTCTTTGGGAGTGCATGTATCTTCCAATATTGGATCCATCAACTCCAAACCTCTGCCTTCATTCCACAGTTCCCATGCCTACATTTTTATAACTGAGTCATCTGTTTGTTTCAAATAGTAAAAACAAGACTTATAATTTAACTTACGAGTCCTAGAAGGTTGAGCGGGTGCTCAGCATCATAGCTCGCATGATTCATCTTGCTGCTTATAATCTCAAGCAACAAAACACCAAACCCAAAGACATCTATCTTGGTTGAAATGATGCCATTTATCAGATACTCTGGAGGCATATACCCACTGCATATCAAATCAACAGTCAATACTCAATACATTGGTTCTTTTCATAATATTATATAACACGACTGTCATATGACGGCTCACCGTGTTCCAACGACTCTACTTGTATTTGCTTCAGACTCGTTGATCCCAAATAGCTTAGCCATGCCAAAATCTGATATTTTCGGCTTCTGGTAGTCATCTAGCAAGATGTTACTGGCTTTAAGATCTCTATGGATTATCCTTAGCCTTGAGAATCTATGGAGATACAGAAGCCCCTGAGCAATGCCGTCAATGATTACAAAGCGATTGTTCCAATCCAGTAATCCTTTCTTTGTAGGATCTGTTACTAAACGAGTAATGGTAACCAAACAAAGAACCAAGTTCATATGAATAATGTATTGAGTGTTAGTTCTTACCAAATAGAAAGGAATCCAAGCTACCATTAGGCATATACTCGTATACAAGGATTTGTTCTTGTTTTTCAACGCAACACCCTAGAATCCTGATGAGGTTAGTGTGTTGAAGTTTGGCAATGAGTTCGGTTTCATTTTTAAACTCCTTGACTCCTTGTCTAGAGGTTTTTGAAAGTCTTTTGACCGCAACCTCTTGCCCGTCAACAAATTTTCCCTGTGAAATACATCACATGGAGTTTTAACCTCAAATCTTCTGTACTGGAATACCATCTTTGAACGTTTACCTTATAAACATCTCCAAACCCTCCCTTTCCTAGCATATTCGTGTGTGAGAAATTGTTTGTGGCGGATGAGATGCTTTGAAAGGTGAAATAAAGCAGTTCGGTGTTCACATTTTTATCTGTTCGTATATAAATGTAGAACCGTCTCATGCATCTCATCTGGAGCAACACGAACTTCTTGATTTTCTTACCGATCTCTAATTTGTAATAAAGAAATTCTTGTTAGTGTTGGAGCATTAGGATTGGAACACACAAAAAAACTACATTTTGCTAACTGTGGTAATTATTATTGATGATCTGCTACCGCTTATATGAGCATTACAAATAAGAATGTTCTTGATGACAAGGGAAAAGGTGAGGATATTACCTTTAAAATCAATGTTCTTGTATACCCAATAGCTTGATAGGAGTACAGCTAAAGATACAATCATGATAATCAACCCAATTAAGATAATCAACCAAATCCAGGCCGTATTTGTCGTCATCTTCTTGTTCTCGTTCTCCATCTTCGCTTTTGTGTATGCTGAAAATAAACTCTCTTTTATTTTGCTCAAGAAAAGAGATTAACAACTTATAAAATCCAAGTGTTCAATGTTGTTTATCGTAAGGTACAATGGCGTGTAATACCATACACATGAAAGTTTTTATGCATTAGGATGTTATAATATGCTACAACGTTAAAACGTTGGGATATTGGAAGAAAGATAAATATTGCATCTTTAAATTTTTTTCTCTTATTTTTTTTTAGAGTTAATAGCCATTTTCGTCCCTGAGGTTTGGGCCAGTTTGCCACTCCAGTACAAAAGTTTTTTTTTTTTTTTTGCAATCTCTTACCTGTGGTTTGGATTTTTTTGCCAAATTCGTCCTTTTCACTAACCCAGTTAAAAAATCTCGTTAGTGTCAGGGGTAGGGTTGTCTTTTTACCAGTCAGGGACGACTTTGGCATTTAAAATTCAGTTAACCTTGAGGGACTGAATTTGCCTAATGATGAAAGTTTAAAAATACCCCCTTTATATTTTATCCTGCTATTAAAATCAGCACCAAACACCATTTGTGCAGACTTATACCCGTTACCAAACACCCCCTTTATATTTTATCTCCTTTATAAACCTCTTCTTCCCTTGTACTCCTGCACAAAACCCACGAGTAAAACACAGTATGTGTGTGTGAGATGAGAGCTCAACCGGACAGCCACCTCCGGCCGCCACCGGCTTCCTTTCTCCGGTAAACACCACAACCTTCTCCCTATCTCTATTAATAAATCCCGATAACCCCTTGGAACCTGGTCCTCCGCCGCCTGTCACCACCACAGCCGCCGTCGCTGCTGTGAACCACCACCCTCAGTCGTCGTCGTCTTTCCTTCCTCCTCTTCATCTGTCTCTCTCTCTATCTCTCTCTCTCTCTCTTTAGATCTCTTGGTTCTCTCTTTTTTTGTTAGCAGATCTGTGAATGTGTGTGTGTGTTTAGATAACAGAGGACGGTGGTCGGAACCCCGCCGAGGACGGTGGTCGGAACCCCTTCTCCGGTTCCTCTCTCTCTCTCTCTCTCTTCCCCTCGTCTGTCTCTCTCTCCGCCAGTCTCTCTCTCTCTCGTCTGAGAGGGTGTTTGGTAGGCAGACAAACAGGGAACACAAGAATGGTTTTGGGGTTTTTATACTGTGTTTTGTTAAATGGTTCCAAGAGCATCTTTAGTGAAATGAGAATACAGAAGAAGGCAAGAATGATAAGAGATTGGAGTTTTTTGAGGGTGATCAAGGGTTTTGCTGCTGCTAGTTCGTTTCATGGTGGGAAAATTGTGGAAGAAATGGGATTGTGATGATAATAATAAAAGGGATATGAACATGCAGAGAGAGAGAGAGGGAGGGAGGGAGGGAGGGAGGGAGGGAGGGAGAGAGAGAGAGAGAGAGAGAGAGGGTGGGGTAGGGATGGGGTGGGGTAAGATTTTAATTAAAATTTTAAGTTGTAAGTAAAAAGACAAAAATACCCTTGATCTTAACGAGTTTTTTTAACTGAGTTAGTGAAAAGGACGAATTTGGCAAAAAAATCCAAACCTCAGGGAAGGAATTGCAAAAAAAAATTTTTTGTACTGGAGTGGCAAACTGGCCCAAACCTCAGGGACGAAAATGGCTATTAACTTTTTTTTTTAATTTGAACTTTTAATTAAAAACCAACAAGAATTATAGTGAGCGGCGGGAAGACGCTAGTATGTTAACTGGGTAAGACCCCAAGCGATTTTTTGTATATAGTGGTAGTAATGCTTTCATTTACATAACGCTAGTATGTTAACTGGGTAGACGGTTAGACCTGCTGGCATCCTGTGCCAAAACTATGTTGTAACAGCAAAAAGAGTACTAACCTCCATCATAATTGAAGGTGTAATAGTATTTGTTTATGCTTTCTCTTCCTTGAATGTATACCTTTTTACCATATGTCTTGCAGCCTACCCTGTTTCTTGTTGTAGTATACGCCACACACGAACAATTGCTCCAGCATAATCTTTGGCAATCATATAAGTTGTAGCTTTCACCATATACATATTCATCTCCAAAATCTTGTCTATGGTATTGGTTTCGTCTTGAGAACCGAGAGTAGTCTTTCCTGCATTCTAATTTTTCAAACTCGTCTTCAGCGCAGCCAGGAGCGTCATTAATCGAGCGGCAGTGGACGTTTAAGTTTAGAGGTGAACCCCTAAGCTGACCATCTTGATGCATCCTCAGAGATGGATATGAATCATATGTTCTTGTTAGATATGTGAAGGATTGCTCAGCCTCGTTAGAAACATAATCGAAGCGGACATCTGGACCAGAAGACTTTAGATCAGTATTATTAAATTCACCATTCTGCCAAGGTCCACTTGCCCAGTGGACATTCCCTTCCCTCATAATAACCATTTGACCAGTGTGATTATGCTCTCCCACTAATGTAAATAAACCTTCGGCCGGTAGCTCATCGTTCCGCCAAGAAGTCAGTGACCATCTATGCCCAGTCTTGAGATTAATTCCCAGTTTCATTTCAGGTAGAAGCGTGTCTGTCGGATAATCAAAGCTTTGCCATAATACCTGCTTAACAGACCCATCTGGATGCAGTTCTCGAAGCACCAAATTCCCTGTATCCAACAGCGTAACACTCGCATTGCGTATTACTAGTGGAGTTGGATTGAAGAGATCTACAACAGTGCCTGCACCAGATAAAATGCTGAGCGTCCCATTTACATCTACAACGAGCTTGCCGTATATGTCTGCGACTGGATTGTTTCTATTTGCCACCCAAACTGCAGTTTTACTGACATCGTCAGATACCGTGTTACTATAATCATCCCAATTGTAACGGTATCTCATTTTCTTGCTTTTTAATATTATCCTTGACTCGTCCGTGTAAGGAGATTTTATTTGGTTGTTTCTGTAGAATATGCCTAAATAAGGATTCATGTTTGTTCCGAAGCTAAAGAACTTCAAACAGAAGACTCGGTTCGATGAAATCAGTTGGTCCCAGTTCTTGAGCTGTTGACCTTGATATAAGGTATTTGTTTCTGAATAACAAGGATAAAACGAAAGTAGAGTGATGAAGATGTGTATGTTTCTGTATGCCATTGTTTGAGGATTGACAAACTTCAAAACCTTATGTTTTATGTTACATTTAGTCAGTATCTGAAAGGAATGTTGATGTGATATTGTATTAAACTATTAATAGCCGCCCTTGTTTTTTATTTCCATTTAAGCTTCTAACATTTTAACTTTTTTATGTTTGAAAGTTTATACTGACATGGAGATTGGAGGGTGTAAACGAGTCTAGTCGAACTGAGCCTGAGCTCGTGCAGTCTCAAGTTTAAGTAGTTTTCTAAGCTCGGGCTTGATTTGTTTATTATTTTAATTCGTACCAGTCCTTGAGCTGTTGACCTTGATGTTGTGAGATTTGAATAGAGAGAATTTTAGAGATTTGATATATTACTAATGAAATCATCCAAATACAAATGAAGGGGTATGAGCCTATTTATACATAGTGAAAGGGTGTGATACCCTTTGATGAACCAACACAATGGTTCACTAATAATTGCCTAACTACCCATACTTAGGATATACAATAATAATACTAATTACATACTAAACTTAGGATAAAACAAATATTATGTCCAACATTCTCCCCCCTAATTTTGATTTATCCTTTCTTGCTTTAGAGTAGGGTTGGGTCTTCTTCTTCATGAACGAGAAGGGATACTTGCTTGTTCCTATCTTTCTTGTCTTTCCATTTTGTGCATTCATACGATAAGTGACCATAGTTGCCACAGTCGAAGCATCTGAATTTGCTTTTGTCTTTGTATCCTTGACTCATATTTCTCTCATACTCTTTCCTTTCTTCGCTAAAGTTTCTTCCTTGACCGTTGTTAAAGGTTCTTCCACGACCTCTACCACGGTTATGATTACCACGTCCTCTACCATAGTGCATACTTCCAGAATGATAATTACTTGACGTTGCCATTAGGAGTTTCGATTGATGATTTTCCTCTGGTTCATCTTGACTTTTGAGGCGTTCTTCAAATGCTGTTATTCTCCCCACTGCTTCTTCAAATGGCATTGTGTCTATCTCTGAATATTGCTCAATAGTTGCTACAATAGGTAGGAACTTCTTCGGAACTGAGTTGAGTAGTTTTCTCACTATTGCTTTATCTTTAAGAGTTGTGCCAAGGCTTTTGAATTTGGCTCTTATATTGGCTAACTTGCTTGCAAAGTCACTTACTGGTTCATTTTCTTTCATCTTTAGAGTTTCTAACTCACTTCTCAATGTTTGTAGTCGTGCTTTCTGAACCATATCTGCTCCAAGGTATCTGACTTTGATTGATTCCCAAACGTCTTTTGCATTTTGACATTGTGCCACTTGCATTAAGATATCTTCCGGTAATGTTTGGAGAATCATTGCTTTCGTAGTATTTACTTTCTTTTCATCTGCTGCTTCTGCTCCTTCTTTCGCGTCAATTGTTTCCCAAAGACCATAAGCCTTTAAGATTGTTTCCATTAATAGTGCCCATGAGGTGTAATTTGTCTCTGTCAATTTCGGACATTGTAGTGATACATTTCCTTGCTCACGAGATGATATTGAACTACTAGACGCGTTTTTGTCTTCTTTTCCTGCCATGCTTTCTTGCTTTACTTTCTTCGACTTTTTCTTTCCAATCTTGCTTTCTTACTTTGAAAGGTTTTCTTTCTTTATTTTGCCACACAGGTCGAATTCTGCCACGAAGGTCTAACTTGCCACGAAGGTCTAACTTGCCACGAAGGTCTAACTTGCCACGAAGGACTAACTTGCCACGAAGGACTAACTTGCCACGAAGGTCTAACTTGCCACGAAGGACTAACTTGCCACGAAGGTCTAACTTGCCACGAAGGTCTAACTTGCCACAAAGGTCTAACTTGCCACAATGGACTAACTTGCCACAAAGGTCTAATTTTTCTTGCTATACTCAACGAGTCACGAAGTGTCTCGGAGTCACTTGCTATTTTTTCTCAACGAACCAAGATGGATTCGGAGTATCTTACTATACGAATCGGTGTGATTCGATTTGACTTGCTATTGTGGAACTTTCAAATATTTGACTATTTGTTTAAGATCAAAATAATGTTCCAAAAAAATTTTAAGGGTATATAATTTCCTTAAAAACTTACTGATTCTTTTAATCCCGTATGTTGACTTACTAAAGTCAATATCTCGTATATAATTTCTTGGCAGAATTATAATTAAATATTAAAAATCTGATTTCCCCCTTTTTTTTTTTTAATAAATCTGCTAATCTTTGACTTTTCAAAAGTCAAAACCTTTCTACTAAACTTTCACGACCTTTTTATAATTGTGTTTGACTTTTGAAAGTCAAAACTTTCTTATGAAAGTTTCTGCAACAAAAAATCTTGCTCTTCTTTTCCCTTTTCTTTCTTATGAAACGATCTGAATTCGTTTCAACACTGATTTGATTTCTTTTATCAAATCACACTTAATCCGCTTTCCTCTTTTATCGAATACTCCTTTGAAACAAACCCGTTTGTTTCGGGATTTTTGTTCTTGATTCTTAATCCACTGTCCAACTTGAAAAACTTTTATAAAATCAAATCGTTTCTTGTTTGCTGAACAAACTAAAACCTTTCAGAAGTGTTTTGTTCTTCTTAAAAAATTTTGGCGGGAATTTTTTTTTTTCTTCCGAAACAGGGGATAATAAAAGGTTTGATTTTTTTGTGTTTGGATTAAGAAATTCTTTGTATTTGATTCTTTCTAATCAATAAAGGGATGGGATGTAAACGTCAAACCGTAACGTTGATCTTTCTTCTTCGTTTTCTGTCTTGCCGGAACTTCGCCGGATCTTCGCCGGAATCGTTCTTCCGGTGATGTTCTTTCTCTTTTTCGGTTATATTCTTCAAGTAACGATCTTCTTTATCGTCTGGAATGGAAAAATCGTTCTGTGACTTGATATAGAACCGTTCTTGTGCAGTCTCTGTTTTCGAAAGAAAACAGGGGATGAATCTTCTTGTTGATTCTCTCTTCTTTCTAAGGGATGGATCGATGTGAACAAGGCTCTGATGCCAAATGTGAGATTTGAATAGAGAGAATTTTAGAGATTTGATATATTACTAATGAAATCATCCAAATACAAATGAAGGGGTATGGGCCTATTTATACATAGTGAAAGGGTGTGATACCCTTTGATGAACCAACACAATGGTTCACTAATAATTGCCTAACTACCCATACTTAGGATATACAATAATAATACTAATTACATACTAAACTTAGGATAAAACAAATATTATGTCCAACAGATGTAAGGTATGTGTTTCTGAAGATGTATATGTTTCTGTATGCCATTGTTTTCGGTGACGAATCGGAGATGAGAATTGAAGTGTTATAGTGGTGAATGTAAGGAAATTCTTGGTAATTTCTTTAGATTCAAACTTTAAAATCTTATGTTTTTAGTTGCATTCTGTTAACATCTGAAAAGGATGTTGATGTAGTATTGTATTAGTTAACTATTAAGAGCCGGCCTTGTTTTTTTTATTTCAAACTTCAGCAGTTATTCTTTTACTATCAAGAGCCTAATACTTTGAGTTCAAACTCGACTCGAAAGTAAAACCCAAGGGATCGAGCTCGGCTCGAAATAATTATAGAACAATTTAAAAGGGGCTAAAAGCTCGGCTCGAGCTCGCTTTGATAGCTTAATCGAGCCAAACACTACTACAAAACTTAGCAATTGCCACCAAAATTTGCTACCGAAAAACACGGTAGCAAATTTCATAACTTAAGGTAGCAAAGTGGTGGCAAGGGTTAAAAAATTGGTAAAAAAACACTTCACAAAATTTGCTACAAAACTTTCCCAAAAAACAAATCGTAACCAACACTCGAGACGCTACAACACAAATCGTTCCATCACTTATAACCTCCTTCTTCATCACTTAACCTTCTTCTTCATCACTGTATCCTCCATCACTGTATCGTTCCATCACCTCTATCACTGATAACCTATCCTCCATCACTGTAACCCTAACCTCCATCACTGATATCGTTACATCTCTATTGACTGATAACCCTAACCTCCATCACTGATATCGTTACATCCGTGGACCAGGGCAAACAACCACCATGCCATCGATTGATTATCGTGATCAATTGATTATCTGATATCGTTATATCCGTGGATCAGGGCAAACAAATTCCAAAATATTATGTTATTGAGTGATTAACTGATTATCGTGAATCAGAAGGTGATTATTGCATCAATTCGGTGAGTGATTAACTGATTATTGTAATTATCGATTTCAGTTTCCTTTATTAATATTATGTTATTGATCGTTGTTGTTGTTATTATTATTATTATTATTATTATTATTATTATTATTATTATTATTATTAGGTTTTGTGAATTGTAACTGTAGCTGTTTGATTTGCATTTTAAGTGTTGTTTATTGATTTTGTGTTTGTTAAATTCGTAACCAACACTCGAAGACGCACATATAATTAGTTTTACGCTATTGATATTTGCATCATTTAGATCAATAATATGTTATATTGTTAATCAATTATTTCAATGGCGGTTTTTGGATTATTTTGTAGATTGTTTTGGTTCTGATTGTAATTAGGTTTTGTAAACTGTAATCGTAGCTGTTTAATATGCATTTTGATCAGTAGATTGATTTTGTTCTGCATCAGGTTTGTTTGATTTTACTTCGAGGCTCGCCAACTCTGCTCCCCAATATCACTCAAACCATCACCTACCCTCTACCATTAATCGATACAAAACCCTAATCTCCCAACCATTCGACTGCAACAACATCAAGATTATCGACGAAATTACTCCGCCTCCGTGGATTATGAGCACTAATTTGAAGCCCAATTGTTCGAAGTATCAATATTTTTTAATTAAGTTGGCAGTGTTTATAATCTCGTTGTTTATGTTAATTTTGTGCAAAATCTCATGTTCTTCTCGTTTAAGCAATGTGTACATATGTTTTTTTAAATGATTGAATAGATACACCCCATACGATATAGATCGGTTGATTATCCATGAAGAAATAGATCGTAGAACTCGCGAACAGATCGGTTGATTCTCCACAACTTTCTGCCGCTGTCTCCATCGTGGTATGTATTTGAATGATTACGGGTATATTTTTAGTATAATTTAGGACATTGAGATGTTTAGGACATTGATTTCCGTATGTATTCGCAGGTTTTCAATTGATTAGATATGTTTTGAGCTTGATTTCAGCTGTTTCAATTGATTTTGATATGTATTTGGTTGAAATTTAAATGAAATTCATCACGAGTTCAATGTTTGGTTGTAGTTATTGTGATGATTCGATGATTGATGAACACTTGAAATAAACCTATGTAGTCAATGGCGCACGCACAGGCGCACTAAACTGGGAAATAAACTTGTTTGTGCTAGGAATATTTGAAACAAATAGAAATGGCATGGAACCAACAGTCTAAAACAGCCTAAAACAAGTGTTATACGTCTAAAAATGGATTGAACTAACGTCTTCCTTGCTTGTATCGGGCGGGCGCTTTGCACTTAAGCAACGGGTTCACCAAGTGCGCATTGAGCCTCTAAGTATTTTATAGTTAACAATTTCCCATTGTTTTTTAACTTGTAGGTTGAAGTTACTATAAACATATTAGTTTTTGTTTGATAAATAGTTAATATTATATGTGATTGGATAGTTTTTTAACATATTCATTTCTAAAGCTTGTTGAGTTTTGTTTTGTGATTGATCATCTTGTCTAGTGAAAACAAGTTAATCATCATCTAGTTGGTAGATTGGCTAGATTGTTCAAGTTCTTGAGAGCAATACTCATACCTTTAACTTGAGGGGTCTTATATGTTTTGCTTGATTTCAGTTAATTAGATATGTTTCGAGCTGTATTAACTAGATTTTTGTTTGTTTTCTTACGAATATCTTCTGAAAACAATTTAAGTTTATTCCACCTGATTACCTGAAGATTTCAACATTGCATTACTTACCCTTGAGTTGGAATTTGTGAAAACAAGGAATAAAGAAGAGCAGGTATTGTCTTGAATATTAGCCTAAGGACATGCTTCTTACTGTCTGACCATCCTCATTTTGATTAGTAGATTGATTTTTTTTTCTGCATTTAGCCAGCAGAGAATTTCCCAGGTCTAGTATCTCATGATTCTTTATTCGGGAGGTAAAGTCTCCCCTTCGTTTGCTTCTTTATTTCTTGATAGCGATGAATGATGATACGATTTCCAAGTATTATTGTTGTTTATGCAATACAATTTTGAGTGCCAATAATTTGCAGCTGTGACATGTGATGCGTTTTTTCTATTGCGTTTTTTCGCTCCATGACATGGCTTACACAGAGGTGATTTATAAACTTTCTACCAATTACATGTCAGGTGTTTTAAACGATCAAATCTACAAGTGCAACCCAATAAAAAAAATAAAAATTAAAAGCACACTATATTTCCACAAATATTGTCATTTTCAAAGTATAGTTTCATTTACAGAAGACTCGGCACACTATGGTTTCATTTGCTATGACAAGTGTTACACGAGGGCTTATAAAGTTAATGACTCAACAAGCTAATAACTAACGGACAGTGTCTAGATAATTATTTAAGCATTTCATTTATAACTGTTATTCTACACTACATTCACATAACTTCTAAATTTTTTTTATTTTAATTTATTTTATTTTTGTTAACAGATTTTCTCTTTGTGGGCTGAAGAGTTTAGGGGGCCTGAACTATACTACTGAGGATGTCGGTACCGTCCTGTCTATCATAGGTGAAGTTTTTGATGTTGGACTAAACTCTACATTCTACCACAAGTTCAAATGTTAATCACAATAGTCTTGTTGTAGGGTCGGCCTTCTCCTTTTCCAGATTTCGTTATATCCAATTGCAGAAAGAATGCTTGGCCCGATCGGCGTAGCTCGCGTCCCAGGAGTAAGCAATATTCCCTTAGACTCATTAGATGTCTACTATTCCCACTACTCTCTATAAGTTGTCTATTGACTTTGAAAGTCAAACTTGAGATTAACAAACTACAGTTATCATTTTTTCTGTGTAATAACAAATTCTTCTTAGCATTCTTTATGATATGCTCATAACATAACCGTTTTGACACTCCCCAATGATTTAATGCATTGACCCATTACCTAACCCGATCGACGTGCTCAATCACTCATTATGCCACCTATAGTAGCTGGTTTCCACAAAGTAAAATAGAAAAAAAAACTATCTGTAACATGTAAACATGGCTGTAAAAACATAGGCTTTAACTACACAGAAAAAACCATCTTGACACCAAAAAATATATTGACTGAATTACCGTAACTGTTTATCTGTGTTGTAACCTTCTCTGATTTATCTCTATTTACCAGGTGTCCTGTGTCCATTATAACTGGCACGTTCATGCTGCAAAATAAAGTTGTGGTAAGATTAGTCCCTTCTACTTTCTCAAGCTTTTTCTTTATTTTTCAATGTTTCTCAGGCGTATAAATGATTAATACTGTATGTACATATACATGGCTAACAGGATCAACACCAAAGAGGTGCGGCCAATGGTATAGCCATGACGTTGCAGTCAATTTGCAAAGCAATTGGTCCTGCATGTGGAGGAGCACTGTGAGTACTCATTTGTTTAGTAATCTCATATCTACATACTATATTATCTGAACAAGAAAATTTAACTGTGGGTCGAAATGGGTTAGGCACCTTGTAAGATTAGTCCCTTCTACTTTCTAAAGCTTTTGACCCGCTTGACAACTTTCCTTGTTAGCTAATTATTTCTCTTTTATATTTGGTGATAGCACCACCTCTACATCAAGTAAATTAAACCCAAAATCACATCAAATTAAATTAAATCTCACTTATGCAACATTAAATCACATCTATGTTTGCAGTTTGTCATGGTCCCAAAAGAGACAAAATGCAACATTTCTTCCTGGTACGTGCTTTATACTCCGTTCATATTCTCTTTGAATGTTTACAATTTACACTTATGAAAAAAATTTCCTATGAAACCTCTCGAGGTCTCTGGTCCACTACGGTCAGTTAAAAAAAACTTGAAAATAACATAACTGCAGCTACAAATTTAATCTAGTGTCTGTGGTCCACTAGGTTCACTTTAAAAAAAATGCTTGAAAGAACATACCAAAAGCTTATAAATTTAATCTGGTTCCACTTTTATATATCTTTTGGAGATATATCATAATCTCACATCATAAATGAATAACTTTAAGCCTCTTTCAGCGTTTGTCATTTGACCCGCTCCACGAATAGGTGACAGTCACCTATGTAAAAGTTGGCTAATAGCATTGGTTGTTTTGTAGATTGAGAAGCTAAACGAGGTTATCAAGAACCTCGTTAAGGAAAAGGAAGAAGATAAAGAAAAGTTCAATGGAATCATAGGAGAGATGAGGGCTCAAATGGAAAATGATAAAGTGGAAAAAGATGCAATGCTCGTTAGGATGATGAAGATCGAGGCTAGGTTTACAACTTAGGTTATTTGAATGTTTGGATTTTCGTAATTTGAATGATTTGGATTTGGGTTATTTGAATGATTTGGATTTTTGTTATTTGAATGATTTGGATTTGGGTTATTATTTTGATTTTGAAATATCATAAACGATAGTTAAGTGGTGACAAAAAATGATAGCAAAGTGGTGGAAAAAAGCCGTAGCAAAACGGTGACAAAAAGGGTAAAATCGGTAGCAAAGTGGTGACAAAAAGCGGTAGTAATACGGTGACAAAAAGGGTAAAAACGGTAGCAAAGTGGTGACAAGAAACGGTAGCAAAATGGTGACAAAAAACGGTAGCAAGGTGGTGACAAAAAAACGGTGGCAAATAAACGGTAGCAAAAAATAATACGGTAGCAAAACGGTTGCAATAGGGCAATTGCCATGTGTGATTCTGCTACCGAGTTTTTTGGTAGCAAAATGGTGGCAAAAGGGCAATTGCGACCGTTTTGCGACCGAAAATACGGTAGCAAAAGCCCTATTCTCTAGTAGTGAAAGCTCGCCTCGAGCTCGACTCACCAATTTTAAATAGTAGGCAGGATCAAATACAAAGTAATACAAACGTGCGAAGGATGCGAAGGATCACTTTGTACTTGATAATTACGTAATTATAATTACGTAATGCCTTCTTGAACATACAAAAACATTATGTAAGTGCATGATGTCCCTAGGCTAGTATATATGTTGTTTGGACGTGTTTCGGGGTGTTTGGAGATGTTTATACGCGTTTCGGGACGTTTGGGACACTTCAGGCGAGTAGGGAGTGGCTTTAGGCATTTACAGCCTATACCACATTAGTATTGATACTTGATAGCCCTACTCGCATGAACCTACTAGCGAGTACGGCCCTACTCGCTAGTTTATCATGTTAGATAGCATCGTACTCGCATGAACTGACCTCCTACTCGCGTAAACTGGTCTGTACGAGTACGGGAGGTATAAATAGTCCCAATCATTGCCCTAATGATTAGTTCTTGCCACACACACTCTCCAAACACCCTCCCCTGGTCTGTAAGGTCTGATTTGATCATTGTAAACACTCGAGCTCTGTTTTAGTGATAAATCTTTAATCTTTTGACCCATTTGTGTGTGTTAATTACTCATATATCATTGTTTCTTATTCGTTTATGCTATTAGAACATATTTAGAGGATTCCGCACTCTGAATATCAAGCTCGTGATTGTCGGGTGACCCGTTAGTCGATCCTACATGTGGTATCAGAGCCAGGTTCTTATCACGAGTGTTTTGATAGCAAAAATGAGCAAAAACAGGTAGGTTTTTATGGGAAAATTGTGATTTTTGACCAAAAACCTGTTTTGAAGTTTGAAACTTTGAGTTTTTGATTAAAAAAAAACCCTTATTTTCAAATTCTTTGTGTGTGTTTATGGATAAAAACGTGTGTTTTTTATTAGGTTTTGTTCTAAAAGTGTTTTGGAAACTTTTCCAATCATTTGGGGTTTAAACACATTGTTTTGGATAAGATTTTGAGGCAAAAACGGTGGTTTTTGAGCAAAAGTGAGGTTACAGATCAGTTCACGCGAATACGCAGACCTTCTAGCACTTACAAAACCCTACTCGCCTCTATACGGGCGATTACAAGAAATTTCACGCGATTAGCTCTTATTCGCCTATATCTTAGGCGAGTACAAGAAGAATCACACGATCAGCCCCTACTCGCCTATACCTTAGGCGAGTACAAGGAGTCTTCACACATTTAGGCTGTAATCGCTTCTAATTCTAGCGATTAGTGGCCTACTCGCCAACAACTCGTGTGGTATAGCCCCTAATCGCGTGAAAGGTCCCCATTCACTAGCATTTACACCCTAATCGCGTGTAATACTAGTGATTTCAACCGTACTCGCCCCAACAAAGCCCTAATCGCCTATAAACACAAGAATAGAGTTCCTACTCGCCTGAAAGAACCTGAAACTGAAAAATTTGACTAAGTATCAGACTTTTGACGAACATTGACATATGGCAAACCCGTGGGGTCATCTGAACCAACCTAGGCAACCTAATAACCAACAAATGAACAATCAAACGAACATACCCACAAACCCTTGGCAATACTCAGTAGAGCGAAACGCGCAACAGATGCAACAAGCGCAGATGCAAACGAATGTTGCCGGAATCAATCCGTGGGCGCTAGCGGCTCAACAACAGGCAATGAATGCAAATCCTTGGGCACTCGCGGCTGCTGCAAACTCACAGACGAATCATCTGTCTTCCGTTCTCATGAGTAACTTAGAGACGGGTAGTTCGAATAGGGCGCCGAAATTGCAATACATGTCCGACTACCATGGTTGGAAGGGCAGATTTCAGACGTATGTTGAGGGTATTGATGGTCTCGTGTGGTCAGCGATAGAGACCGGGTATAGTAGGCCTATGGTTGAGAATTCCACTATTCCGATCTCAATTGAAACATGAATGAAGATCAGAGGAAGAAGTATAATTATGAGAAGAAGGCGATGGCAGCATTGAAGCAAGCTCTTCCCAAGGATATACTTCATCAATTTGCTCAGTGCACTACATCACAGATGCTTTGGCTAGCACTTGCTGAGCGGAATGAAGCAAATCTGAAGACGCGGAAGGTTAAAATGGATCAACTCAAGAAGGAGTTCGAGAACTTCAATGCTATCGGGAACGAATCACTGAGGGACTTGACTGCTAGATACTACCATCTGATGTCTGAAATGTATCAGTACGGGGTCTTATATTCATCTGCGGACCTTGTAGAAAGATTTGCTGAGGCGCTACCTCCTCATTGGCATCAATGGTTGGATATTCTAAAATCAAGCAATGCATATCAGACTCTCTCCATCAACGAGTTCATTACCGAGCTGGAGAACAAGGAGATAGAGGAGATCAGGAGAGCAAACAAGGCGCTCATTCCACAGAATCCCAGCATCTATTATGGGAATCCTCTTCAGGACACCAGTGTGGGTGGTACCAAACCACAGACTGCTTTTGTGGTTAACTCGGACCCGGTTTATGCTTTTGACAATTATGGTCCCCCAGCTGATGTTCCTCCTCCTACATATCCTTTTGGACCAAACCAGTATCCTTTGAATTTTAATACTAACCAGTTTGGTATTAACCCATTTTCTCATCTTGCATCACCAGTGCAGGCAACTGCAAACTTTAGTGGACCTTCTCCTTCAGGTTTTGGTGGGGCTCCAACTACAAGTTATGGTGGATATGGAGGTGCTTCGACTTCTAATCAAGGTGGCTATCGGACCAACACAGTCCCAGAGCAGCTGAACACCGCGGGTTTAGAAAAGGTGACTGTAGAGCTAGCTCAAGAACACATGGCTCTACTGTCGACCTTGGTAAACTCCTATAGTGGACTGGTTGCTGGACAGATCGGGAATCCTCATCTTACACAGGAGGATTACTCGCAGATCGATAAAGACGACATGGATCTGATAGACATACAATGGCACTTCGCAAGTGTGGTGAGAAGGGCAAAGGAGTATATGGACAGGACGGGAAGGAGAGATGTTCTGATCAAGAACAACACCAAGTTTGGGTTCGACAAAACAAAGGTCACATGCTACAACTGTGGCACAAAAGGTCATTTTGCAAGGGAATGTGACCGACCTAAGCAGCAAGGACATCAGAATCCCTTCAACAATAACAGAGCGAATCAGAATCAGAGGCAGCAAGCTCAGGCACAACCAAATACTGAGCGTTCTATTGTCCCAGTCAACAACCAGAACCAGAACCAGAGGCCTCCTGCAAACAACAATCAAGGTCAAGCCCTGGTTATTCAAGCTGATGAAGGTTTTAACTGGAACCATCTGATCATTGGAGAAGAAGCTCCTCAAGGTGGTGCAGCCTGTTTTGCTCAACAAGCGTCTGAAGCACCAGCCGAAGTTGAAGAAACTTCGAGTCAGTCTAACATCATTACTTCTGAAACCGAAGCGTCTGACTGTGACTCAGAGTGCGATTCTGATATGGGAGAAGATTTGGAGGATCTGTTAGCTGAAGCAGATGCGCTGATTGGTAAAAGATCGTTTCTTGTGGATGCTGACTGCACAGAGAAGAACTTTGGCGAATTCTTTGGAGCTCAGAAGACAGCAGCTCATTATGCATTGATGGCCATTACTGAATCGTCGAACAAGGTAAGTTCTTCTTCTGATTCTAAATTAGATTGTGTAGAGTGTAATCAGCTAAAATTCAGAATTAAAGAATTAACTGAAGAAAATCTGAATTTAAAAGCTGATGTTGGTCCGTTGCAAAGGTCAATTGATTCCTTAAGACAAAAGGAGAAAAATTTTCTTAGTACAATTGAAAATTATAAGAAGGAAGTTTCTGAACTGTCAAAAACCTTGGCTAACAAGCAAATTGCTATAAATAATTACATCAATGAGGTCGAATACACCAAGAAACAATTGGCCATTGTTAACTGTGACTATGAAAAGATCAGGAAGAAGCTTGAGAGTTACTTAAACTGCAAGTATGTCCTTGATCACATAGTAGAACACTCTGAAAAGGAAGGCTTCTCCACCAGTCCCAAATATTCACAATGTCCACCTCCGGTGAGATTCGAAAATCATAATTTTGATGTCTTGCCAAAGGAGGAACTAGTGGACGTGGCAGCTGAGGCAGCAAAAGCTGCAGAGGCGGCCAAAGTTACTGAAGCAGCTAAACCTGCTGAGGTTACTAAGGCTACTACTCCTGCTAAAGCTGTCAATCTGTGTGAGAAAGCTGATGATATCAATGTATATGACACTGACTCTTCGGATGATGAGCTCGATGATCCTCCTAGATATGCACCGGTCAAAACTAAAGATGTTCCTCTTGAAAATCGGATCATTACCACTGAAACCTTGAGTGAACTGGAACCGAAAGTGCAAATCGAGGATGGCAGGAGGATTAAGGTGTTTTATAAACTAAAAGGGTCTGAAAGGGTGCATGCTGATGAGGAAGTCCCTCTCAAATGTATCGCCCCTGGTCTAGTTGCCAAAATTTGGCAAGAATCTGTCATTACCGTAGAAAAGGAAACCTGGAATAAAAAGAAGGGTAAGGGTAAGGGTAGAAAGGATCAAGGTAATCAGCCTAATGAAAATAACAAGAAAAATCAAAAGACGAACACCGTTAATCCTCAAAATCATGCTCAAAGAAAAAGTCCGAAGAAGCATGTTACTGAGTTCGTTAGATCGAGCGGCAATGAAAGAAACGACGATCCTCAAGTCGATCAGCAAAGAAGATGTCTTGAGGATCTAAAACACAAAAACTCATTTGTCGGCCCATCTAACAAAAGGAACAAAAAGGAGACCAAATCCGAATCTCCTAGATTTGAAGAATATAGATCCTGTCACAAGTGCGGGGAACGTGGGCATTTAGTTGCTGCGTGCCCTGAATTGAGACGAGAAAGGATCAAGGTGGATGATCCTCCCAGTTCTAGCAAGCCCAAGCAACCTGTTTCCCCTAAACTCTCTGAGAAACAAAAGGGAAAGCAGGTCGTTTATGATAACCGCAACAAGATTGCTATGAACCAAAAGCCAGTTGATGGCAGGGGTCCACAGCTGAGGGGAGCACTGTTCCCACAAAGGTTGAAGCAGCGCCTAAGCCACCAGCAAAGGTTGCAGCTAAACCGCAGGGCAACCCCAAAGCTGCTCCACGTACAGTTAAGTCTGAAGTGGATCTAAAATCTGTTCCTCCAAAGGAATCCAAGGCTGGACCTTCTAGCCCACAAGCGAAGAAGAAGCCCAAGCCAAAGAAACCTGAACAGGTTTGGAGACCCAAGTCACCAACCAAAGGTGGAGAATCATCTGCAGGAGAGAGCACTGCCGTACGATCGGAAACAACACCAACTCCAAATGGAAGATGGGTTGACTTTCCGACATTAGATGAAGATGGTAGACCCAAGACCGTGAAGGCTTGGGTCCCCCTTAACCACTGAACTTTGAATGTTTGTGCAGGGAGTTCCACAGGGCCTTATCAGCAGCCTATGGATTGTTGATAGTGGAGCTTCAGGGCACATGACAGGCGACTTATCCCTGCTTTTTGACATAAAGAATATCAACGGGGGGTATGTTGCCTTTGCTGGTAATAAAGGGGGTTATATTACAAAAGAAGGAAGTATGAGCAACGGTATTGTAAGCTTTGAAAAGATAAGCTTTGTCAAATAGATAGACCACAACTTGCTGAGCGTTTCGCAGATATGTGACAAGAAGTTCACTGTGTTCTTTGATGACAATGCATGTTTCATTCTGAAGCCTGGATTCAAAATACCGAAGGAGTGGCTCATGATCTCAGCTCCCAGGGTCAACAACTTATACGTCCTAGATATGAGCCGAGCAATGACAGCGAAAGGTCAAGTCACTTGTTTTCTGTCAAAGGCGATAGAAAAGGAATCGATAATGTGGCACAGACGAATGGGGCACATCCACTTGAGGAAAATGAACCATCTGGTTCAGAACCAATTGGTGGAAGGTGTTTCCGTTAAGAATTTTCATTTAAACGACGTTTGTGTCTCATGCAAGAAAGGGAAGCAGAAAAGGAAGTCTCACAAGCCTAAGAAGATAAACTCAGTTAGTCTACCTCTCGAACGACTGCACGTGGACCTGTTTGGCCCAGTCAATCGGAAGAGCAAGAACGGTGACTTATACTGCTTAGTGGTTACGGGTGATTATTCTAGGTTTTCTTGGGTTGTGTGCATGAAGCACAAGAGTGAAACTTTTGATTACTTAAAGAATCTGTTTACTAAACTGGAAAATCTATATCAGCTAAAGATCTGTAGGATCAGAAGCGATAACGGAACAGAGTTCAAGAATCACGCTATGGAGGCGTTATGTGCAGAAAAAGGTATTCATCATGAATTCACAGCGCCATACACTCCTCAGCAAAACGGGGTTGCAGAAAGAAAGAATCGGACTCTTATTGAGGCAGCCAGAACCATGCTCGCAGACTCGAACTTGCCTGTGATCTTCTGGAACGAGGCAGTTCACTGCGCGTGTTATACTCTGAATAGGGTTCTAACGGTAAAGAAGCTTGGTAAAACTTCTTACGAGCTTCTGAACCGAAGGAAACCGAACTTAGAGTTTCTGGAACCTTTCGGAGCTCCATGCACCATGATACATCCCGATGGGAAGTTTGGTGCAAAGGCAGAAGAAGGTTTCTTTGTTGGTTACAACACTCCCAATAAAAGAGTGTACAACAAAAGAACCAACAACGTTGAAGATTGGCTAAATGTCGATGTTCAGCGTTATACTGCCAATGCACCTGGTGTTGGACCTGATTGGTTGTTCGACTATAAGAGTCTATTTGATTCCTTCAACGTGGAGAATTTGGTGGATGATGCTGTAGCGCAAATGTATTAAGAATGTGAAAACGCAGCTAGCTCTCCGCTAATGCGTCTGATCGTGGTGAATGCACCTGCGCCTGCTCCATCTGATACCTCTGCATCCACAGGTCCCCCTGATAAAACCGCAGCAGCAGAA
Organism: Ambrosia trifida; assembly: GCA_028751855.1. NCBI lineage: Eukaryota > Viridiplantae > Streptophyta > Magnoliopsida > Asterales > Asteraceae > Ambrosia > Ambrosia trifida. The sequence continues at coordinate 18,021,459 of CM054129.1, read as the reverse complement.
GTTGAGGTAGTCTTTCAGGAGGCGTCAGCAAAGGTTCTCGAATCTTCATCTTCAGACGACGATTTTGCAGAGTCTCATGAAACTCTCACTGAGGAACAAGCTGGAAATGGTGAATCTACCACTACAGCTCCAGTTAATCCGACAGGAAACAATCAAGCTGGTCCTTCTTCTTCAGCAGCTCCAGGGATAGGTCTTCAGATCGATCTCTCCGATTTTAATATGCAACCCGCTGCTCCTTCTAGTTCAAGCGCCGTAGAGACAAATCTATCTCAAGGTTTGGAGAACCTTAATCTGCATTCGGATGATCCAGTGCCGTCACATCCGGAATCTCGGATTCACGACACTCATCCGATGCAAAATGTGATTGGTGATCCGGCTAGCAGAGTCATGACGCGCAGTCAGCTCAGAAATGCTAGTCCAAGTGACAATACAGGTACTCTAGCACTCTACTCGGAAATCAGAAAAGCAGGTCATCAGAACGATTGGTCCTTCGCCTTATATGTTTCTCAAACTGAACCAAGAACTGTGCAAGAGGCACTGAGGGAAGAACCATGGATTGAAGCAATGCAAGCCGAGCTTCAGCAGTTCCAAAAGCTAGGAGTGTGGGACTTAGTTGACTTACCTCCAGGCTCGAAGAAAATTGGAACAAAGTGGGTCTACAAGTGTAAACGGGATGACCGCGGGGTGATTATTAGAAACAAGGCTCGATTAGTTGTCCTCGGCTTCCGTCAAATCGAAGGAATAGATTACAACGAAGTATACGCTCCAGTTGCGCGCCTTGAAGCTATCCGAATGTTCTTAGCTTACGCTTCGTACAAACGGTTTAAGGTGTATCAAATGGACGTGAAAAGTGCTTTTCTGTATGGTGTCGTGAAGGAAGAGGTGTATGTTGCTCAGCCACCGGGATTTGAGGATCCGCTTCATCGCGAAAAAGTCTACAAATTGAACAAAGCGTTGTACGGACTCCATCAGGCACCGCGTGAATGGTACCAAATGCTTAGAAACTATCTGATATCCAATGGGTTCAAACGTGGACTCGTGGACTGCACCTTATTCACCAAGGAAAAGGGTGGTGATCGTCTTCTGGTACAGGTTTATGTTGATGATATTATTTTTGGGTCTACTAATGATGTCATGTGCAGGGAATTCGAAAAGCTTATGCAAGATAAATTTGAGATGAGCTCGATGGGGGAGATGCAATTCTTCCTCGGTCTACAAGTAGAACAACAAGAGTCGGGGATCTTCATCCACCAGACAAAATACGTTGCTGACATCTTGAGCCGGTTCCAGATGGAAGACTCTACTCCAGTAGGCACACCGATTCAGACCAATCACGGGATTGGGCCTGACGAGAAAGGACAAACCGTTGATCCTTTTCTCTATCGAGCTATGATAGGCTCACTCATGTACCTCACTGCATCAAGACCTGATATAATGTTCGCGACATGCTTACTATCAAGATACCAGTCAAGGCCGAAACAGTCCCACCTGGTTGCTGTGAAGAGGATCTTACGTTATCTAAAGGGTTGTCCGACCAAAGGTGTTTGGTACCCTAATGACGATAAGTTTGACCTCATCGCATTTAGTGATGCTGACTATGGCGGATGCAAGACAGACTTAAAATCCACATTGGCTGGATGCCAGTTTTTGGGACCAAGACTAGTCTCGTGGCAGTGCAAGAAGCAAGCCTCAGTCGCCTTATCCACCTGCGAGTCGGAATATGTAGCAGCATCGAGCTGCTGCTCGCAGGTTCTTTGGATACAGCAACAAATGAGAGACTACGGTTTGAAATTTCTTAATACTCCCATTCACTGTGACAATGAGTCCGCTATAGCTCTTGCTAAAGACTCAGTTAACCATTCCAAGGCGAAACATATCTTGGTTAAGTATCATTTCATACGCGATTGCTATGAAAAGAAACTTATCGATATGGTAAAAATCCACACAGACTACCAACGTACCGATTTATTCACCAAAGCTTTTGACGGTCCTTGTTTTGAGTACTTATTAATCTTAAACGACATTAAAGTTAAGCAGGATTAGATCCTCATCAGTAATCGTTTTTGTAAATATTTTTCTTTAAAAAATCAGAAAAATCCAAAAATATTGTCTTTTCGCAAATTTTTAGATTTTTAGGGGGAGAAAATTTCAGAAAAATACAAAAACATTCAGAAAATGCAAAAAATTCAAAAAAAAAAAAAAAAAAAAGAGAAAAACCCAAAATCAAAAAAAAATGAAAAATGCAAAAATGAGTTTCTTTGGTGAAAATGGGAAGATGATATTAACCAATCAGTCGGACTGTCTGGACCTTTATCATCTTAAAAATATTGGAACTGATAGGTAGCCTCTACAATGATGTGTCGGTAGGCTCAAAATCAATTCCAAGTTCGGCACGGTGATATAAACTTAAATCAACTGAATCTTGTGTGGATCAACGTGCATTGGCATATGGTCTTGGTACCGAAATCTCGTTTGATAGCATGCCAAAATCTGAGGTTTCATGGTCTTTAAGAGGTTGGTACATCCGGGGTGAACTGGACGTCTCTCAGAATAAATAGGAGTGGCACACGTGTCGTACGTTGGGGTCGCAGCCTACGACTAAGACACACCTATGTCATTTCCTGAAAAAAAAAACAAACAAAAAAATAGAATAAATTCTGACAAGGGGACGCCCGGGAATCCTAAAAGAGCAAAAAGATTCATATATGCCAAAACCCTATTCTCAATGAGAATACGCTCTAAGGTATCAAATCATATACCTAAAGCATCGTACCATGAAAAATCAAATATACGGTATTTGACTTGAACCCTGGTTTGGATCTCACTGGTCTCTCTGCTGCAGCGTTTCTGCAGACCTGATCACCACTGAGTCCACTCCTTGTAAAATACGGATGACAACAGCTTACTCACCGGTTATGAGGAAGCTTTGTGCATGACTTGATACGGGAATGTGTCGTGTGGCGGGGAACACCTTGTATCTCAGTCTTAATATTACCTTAACGTATCTAAAGTGCCTAGCGATAAAACTTGATTTTGAGATTAGGTGGACAACAATATCGGCAGTTGTTGTAGGATGCTTATTGGTAATTTAAGCTAAAACTGAAAATATAAGGGTTCTAGTAAAGTCCGTACACTGATATGATTCCCTAACCGTTGAAACTCGCAAAAATATGATAGTGTACAGTTAGTTGATCTCCCATTTTGTTTTATTTATGCTTAGTTTAGCTTAATTAATCATTCTTGATTGCCGATGATGGAATCCTAATCCATTGTAATCTTACTTCTTCAAAAATAAAACGCCGAAAATCAACTAGTTGAAAATTGTGTTTTTGCCGGGTCAAAACCGTACTTTCTCTTAAGTACAGGGGTCGAAAATGAAAGTTTTTTCAAAGTCAAGAGTCGTCATCAGTGTTGTGTGTCAAAACGAGGTGAAAAATGCATGTTTTGAACCTGAACGGGTCAAAAATGCGAGAATTGGTGCTGCAGGGGCAATTTGGTAAATTGTGTGAAAGCTTTATGCATTTAGAGCCTTAATCGCATGATGTTTTAAGCGAGTAGCCTCTACTCGTGTCTATATCCAAGCGATTAGGACACAAGGCCACTTATAACTTCTAACTTCTACTCGCTATAACTTATAACTTCTACTCGTGTGAAATCTTATACGAATGCATCCTACTCGCCTTGTTCTTCTAACGAGTGGAAGCCTACTCATGTAAAGAGTCACGCGATTAGGGACGGGTATATTAGCTGCCCTTAGAAATATTCTTTACTTCATCAGTTTCAAACCAACTTCACAATACCTATTTCCCTCTCACCCGACTGTTACCTTGCCATTGTGCCTGTGATATTTTGATCTTACATAGTTGTTCTACATCATCAAGGTAAGGTATCCTCAAATTTACATATCATAACTACACGATTTCTGTGTTCAAATCAGTGGTCGTTTAGCCGAAACCCTAAGTGAACTAGAATCGATCGTTTGGGCTAATATCAGGTTTGTTAATGCCAAATGATGATAGGGGTTTCTTAATCGGCTGATTTAGGGTCTGTTAGTGCAAAAATTTTGACCCATAACATCAAGAAATCAAAAGCCCCAATTTTGAACTTATAAACCCTAATTTTCAAATCTATCAATTATCCCTTGATTCTGTTTTGTATGCGTAATATTTCATAGGGGTTATGTTAGTTGGGTGTTATAGGCTTCATGGTGACAAAAATCCGGACTCGAATCATGATTTTTCAATAACTGACAAAGATTGATGCTCGAAGGCTCAACTCACGCGATTAGCACTCCTAATCGTGTGAGTTTGATATGCGAATGGCTGTGATAATCTCCTAATCGCGTGAACAATAGGGCGATTAGGGATACACTCGCGTAAATGGTCTGATTTTCAGTCCTACTCGCGTATAATCAGTCCTACTCGTGTATAAAATGGCCTATTCGCATGTATAGCAAGCGATTACAATTCTGTAATCGCGTATACCCTTCTGTTGACCATTTTTTGTCAAACTTTGCCAAGTTGTTGTCCGTTTTAGTCCGTTTATGTCTGATTATGAATATATGATCAACGTATGATACTTATTATGTGTTTTGGTGTTCAGGATGGAGAATTGGAAGACATCGCCAAAGCACAACTGTTGTGCTTTTCTCGGACCGATTACTTTGGATAAAGGCAAAATCTTTCAAGGCGTTATCGACTTCTTGAAGCGATCGAGAATACACTATGCGATATCCAAGCAGCACGCTGCATACAAGGATATCCTGCTGGAGTTCTACCGTAACGCCAAGGTTGATCCGAAGGCTGATCCGATCGTGATTACTAGTTCGATTCAAGGAAAGGATATTATTATCACCGAACAGATTATTCGAGAAGTGCTACAGTTTGGAGACTCTGATGCTGATCCTATAGTGTTTGACACCATTTTGATGCGTGGCGGCTTTCTAAGGATGAAGTATTTGGGTAAAGTCAACAAACAGTCGACGCTTATGAAGGGGTTACTTCCACCTGAGATCAAATATCTTACACATGTAGTCGTGAAGTGCCTTGGTCCGAGAAAAGGTGCTTTTGATGCGATTAGAGACACATTGGCCTCTGCGATTGTCGCTTTGACACTCAACAAGCCATTCAACTTCTCCAAGATGATTCTGCACCACTTGAAAGAGATCATACTGATGAAGCCGACAAAGAAGTCCTTCATAGTCTATCACCGGTTCTTACAGTTGATCATTGATAATCAAGTACCTGATTTGGTGAAGCATCCTGCTGAGTGTATAGGGACTAATGATATTACTCAGGTTGAAATGAACAGGATGAGGATTTACAAAGGCCGATCGAAGTCTGAATATCCTCCAAGTAGACAAGCATATGGGCACTTGAAGAGAGAAGACTATGTGTCACCACCAGGCAACAGGTGGAGACACGAAGATAGTGATTCAGAGGATGACTTCCGTATCCACAGGTTGGTATTCAAAGAGGGGGATAATATAGGGCGTGAAACAGATGAATTGGGTGAGAACGCCCCAGGCAGGATCTCTGATACGGCTGAAGGTGATGAAGAGGAGTTTGATCCGAATGTATTAGATTTCTCTAAACCTTCTGGTACTGCACAAGAACCTGATGCCTCTCAGTCTGGCAGAGGTAAAGCACATGTTGATGAAGACGCACCAGTTGACATAACTGATGCAGATGATGAATCTGATGAAACAGAAAGTGATTCCCCCGACACAGATGCTGGAAAACAGCTAAGAGCAAAGAGAAAGGCAGCGGAGGATTTAGCTATGACTGCTGCGATTAGAGAGCTTGCTAAAGATCCCACCTATGTTGTGGAGGCGGATCAAATAGCATACATAGATGCAGAGCTTGCCTCTTCTCTTCCTGCAAAGAGACACAAGACGACTGCCAAAAAGGACAGTGTTCGAGGTAAGAAGACGATGTCTGTTAAACCTCAAGCGGTGAAAGCTCCAAGAAATAGACGATTCACCCTTCCTGAAGCTTTTGGGGATCCAATCACTCAATCCTCTCAAGCGGCAGCAGCAGCTACAACAACAACAGCAACAACAACAACAACAACAACGACATCTTCGGATCCTATTACAGTTAGTGCAGCTATGCCTGCCAGCGTCACTATGTCGATGCCTGCTTCGGTAATCTTCACTGAGCCAGTCTTAGTTACCGAGGCAGCGACGAGCTCACAGATTGTTCCTAATACTATTGGTGACAGGATTCGGAGTATTAGACAGAAAGTTCGACCCACAGCTTCCGGGTCAACCGATCAGACCTCTTCGTCAGCTTCTGCTACAAATGAACAACTTCAAAGAAAGATCAGCGAGCTAACTGCCATAGTTGCTGCGCAATCACATGATATAGCGGAGTTGCGAACGAAGAATGCAATCATAGAAGAGAATGAGAACGCAATGCTTGAACTGATCGAAGAATCAATCCAGTCAAACACAGAGTTGCGATCGACGGTTGATGCGCTCACATTATCTAACCAGCAGGTCATAGAATCGAACAGGCTGTTGATGCAGTCGAACCAAAGTACTTTGGAGAGACTTGCAAGTGTAGAGGCCACAAATAGCGAGCTTCGCCTGATTAATGTGAATAATGAGCGAAGGATCACAAAGACTGAGAAAGAGAATATCAAGCTGAGGGCTAGGATAAATGAGTTGACTGGAACTCAACCTAGACTCACCGGTGGTCCTAGTTCAGAAGCAGAGGCTGGTGCTGGTGATGATGATGATGAAGATAATGATGATGAAGAAGATGATGATGAGGACGACGATGATGATGAGTCAGATGGTGATGATGATGTTGGAAAGGGTGGTGGGGTGATCCTAGAGCCACAGGTGGTGGCGGATCATCAACTGGATCTGGATCTCAGCGAACAAAGAAGAGTCACGACAAACAAGGCAAGGATCCCACAGCAGGTTCTTCTGCTCAAGGGGAGCCTGATCCAAGGAAGAGCAAGATTCAGCAACTCAGAGACTCACTGAAGCGAGCTATAGTTCCTGTAGAGAATGTCGAGCCTCTGAACAGTTATTTTGACTATGATGATGATGGTAACTTGTACGTGCCTCCTGTGTCCTCTGATTATGATTTGGAAGAAGGTGAAATACCTCCTGAAGTTACACCTGAGGACTTGGAAAAGATCTTTGGCTTGGCACGTGGAGAATCTTCTAGTGCAGGCCACACTGCTCCAGAACTGCATCCAGACAACCATGAAGTGGAATTGGAAGATGGAACCAATGTCACTACTCCCAAGTATGTGGTTGGTGAGTCGAGCAGCGGGATACCTAAGATCTCTGAGGAGATGCTTAATCAGTCTAAAGAAAAGCTTAAGTCTGATCCTACACCTGTCCCAGACAAAGTGAAAGAACGACATGACAAGATCAGACAGAAGTATCCTGATTGGTTTCCATCTGGAGGTGAGTCTGAGAAGAAGAAAGATCCAGTACAAGCATCAATATTCAAGAAGCAGTTGGTAAAGATGTCAGGAAGTGTGATCAGCTGGGCTTACATAAAGCATGCTAGGATGTTGGGAGTAAAATGGCAGGATAGTCTTCTTTACTTTCAACCGTACACGAACGTCCTTAGTCTGCCTTTCTGGCATATTCGTGATCTGGTTAGATTGCAGCCTCCTTTGTATCATGAGTCTCGCTTTGAACTTCAAGGTTTCTACAATATTATGAGAAGAGAAAGTGTTGAGGGATGGGACCAGTTCCAAGCACAATATCCTAGATCCATTGTGACGAACAAGATTCATCCCATCACAAAGAGTCCTATTTGGAAGCACATCATCAAGCCACCCGAAACCGCGTCGAAGATTCCATTGGTTCCGGTTGAACAAGACTTCTCTTCTAAGTTTTATTACTGGCATTATGACGCAGAGACAACAGAAGCCGTAATAGTCTTGAGCAACTCACCAAAACCGTGCAGGAAAATTAGGATATGGGATCCAATGTGGCTGATTAACTGCTAGGAGAAAGACGTGGAGACATTGTTCCTATATCCCATACAACATCTGAAGGCCGAAGCCGATCAAGCATTGAAGTTTCAACGGGTGATTCGTTTCTGTCACGCCAACAAAGTTCATGCGGGATGCGACTGGTCAAGACTTTCTAGGATTGGGACAATGTCGATTTAATGAAGACTGAAGATGCTGCATGTTTTTGTTTATGTTATGTTTGTTGTGTATGTTTTCAATTTTGAGTCTGTAAAGTTGTTGGTAGTTGCTATAAACGATGTCTTATGTAGTCTTTGTACGTATACTATCCTGGTCCAAGGGGGAGTCTGTAAGTGCATGATGTCCCTAGGCTAGTATATATGTTGTTTGGACATGTTTCAGGGTGTTTGGAGATGTTTATACGCGTTTTGGGACGTTTGGGACACTTCAGGCGAGTAGGGAGTGGCTTTAGGCATTTACAGCCTATACCACATTAGTATTGATACTTAATAGCCCTACTCGCATGAACCTACTAGCGAGTACGGCCCTACTCGCTAGTTTATCATGTTAGATAGCATCGTACTCGCATGAACTGACCTCCTACTCGCGTAAACTGGTCTGTACGAGTACGGGATGTATAAATAGTCCCAATCATTGCCCTAATGATTAGTTCTTGCCACACACACTCTCCAAACACCCTCGCCTGGTCTGTAAGGTCTGATTTGATCATTGTAAACACTCGAGCTCTGTTTTAGTGATAAATCTTTAATCTTTTGACCCATTTGTGTGTGTTAATTACTCATATATCATTGTTTCTTATTCGTTTCTGCTATTAGAACATATTTAGAGGATTCCGCACTCTGAATATCAAGCTCGTGATTGTCGGGTGACCCGTTAGTCGATCCTACACATTACATAATTATCATGTACAAAGTGCATGATAATTACGTAATGATAATTATGTAATGCTTTCATGAACATAAAAATCATTACGTAATTATCATTACGTAATTATCAAGTACAAAGATCCTTCGCATCCTTCGCACGTTTCTTTTACTTTGTAGAATAACCGCCTCCATTATATAAAATAATAATAATAATAAAAATATAAAATTTGTTTGGGCTCGTTTAGGCTTGCGAGCCTAAAAGGTCTTTGTATGAAAAGCTCGAGCTCGGGCTCAATAACTAAATGAGTCATAGAGCTCGAGCTCGTTAAAGCTTGTCTAGTTCGAGCTTTTTACCGATATGATTTCGAGTAACTCTCGAGTCGTTGCGCATAATTTACACCCATACTCTTAAGAAGTGTGTGACATGTGCATTTTATTTTGAATTTCATTTTTTTTTTATAATTTCCACCCAACATATAGTTTTGTTATATCTAATCTAAATGACATAGTTTTGATACTTTTCATATACAAGGTTAAATGCCTAACACCATCGTTTTCACTTTCCCCATATATATGACATCTTTTTACAAGTTATATTATACTATAGACTAAGAATAGGATTATAATAGAGAGTGAATTATTTGTAAGAAGATCATAATGTTACAACTGGTGCAAATGTGATAAAGAGGGAACAACGCGTAACCTAAAATATGTATGTTGTTTACGTAATTACGTTTGCTCGTAGTTCTCTACCTAAAATAGGTTGTGTATTGAACGTTCCTATATATATATATATATATATATATATATATGCATGTATACTACACACTTGTTATGTATAGCACGTGTTGTTTTACTGATGGCTTGACACACTTATCAGACGTAAAAGATGGTGATACTAAGTTTGCCTTTTAAGGAACCTACGGCTATAAACTGGGCTGAATACCAGACACTGTTGTTGATAAACAAACGAGCATTGTCTTAAAACACTGAAGACAAGACTAGCCAAGAAGAGTTAGCCAACCTTTTACGGGTTGCAAGAGGCAGTTGAAGAGTTTAGTGGGTTTCTTTGTGACTCTGAATTTGGAAATTGATGACAGTTTCATGATGAGTGGCGAGGTAATGATATTAGCTTTTTTGTATTTTTTATTTGTGAAGGAACTATATGTATTTTTCTATCTTGGCATTTTGTCTATTGTCTAAATGGTTAAACTGTCTTGCGGAATGTCGGTAAAATTTTTAAATGATGAAGTTGCTAATGTAATAAGGGTATCTTCCAGTACTGGACCCGTTTGAACCCGATGACGGGTATATGTAGAAAAAAGTTGAGAATGAGGAATTGTGCATTATGCAGTTGTCTTGGTGGCGATTGGGGAAGGTATACTACTATACTCTCTCTTCCTCTCTCTCAAACGCACACACTCTTTATAACGAGTTCATAAATTGTTGTGTATTCTTAACGACTTGAACTTGTGAGATTATATAGTTGCTATGTCAATGGAAGGTAGTTTATAAGAGAGAAGATATACTTTCATCATTGTTTGAAGTTGAGTATGTTGTTTTGTTAGTTTTGGTTCTCAACCAAATAAGGGTATACTTTATAGTGTGTCTGTTCATGAAGTTTGTGTGTAAATCAATAAAAAGTACTTTTTGTTTCAGATGTTGTATTAATTATTGTTTTCAACACACACTAAGTACGATAATGTTATTATTTATTATACATGTTCGTTATTGTTGGCTTCTATTTCGACACTAGAATTGAAACGGATTCGCTAGGTTCAGATTCATTTCCCAACGTATCTCCTCTTCCTGCCTCAGTCTCATGCCTCTCAATGTAGAATGCTGGTTGTTTTGGCTCGGGTAGATGCATATTTTCATTTGTAAGCATAGAAACAACATCTGACATGGTAGGTCTGTCCGCGGCATGGTCTTGAACACATAAGAGACCCACATGAATGCATGTCATTACTTCTTTGGGAGTGCATGTATCTTCCAGTATAGGATCCATCAACTCCAAACCTCTGCCTTCATTCCACAGTTCCCATGCCTACAATTTTATAACCGAGTCATCTGTTTGTTTCAAATGATAAAATTAAGACTTATGATTAACTTACGAGTCCTAGAAGGTTGAGCGGGTGCTCAGCATCATAGCTGGCATGATTCATCTTGCTGCTTATAATCTCAAGCAACAAAACACCAAACCTAAAGACATCTATCTTGGTTGAAATGATGCCATTTATCAGGTACTCTAGAGGCATATACCCACTGCATATCAAATCAACATTGGTTCTTTTCATAATATTATATAATTACACAACTGTCATATGACAATTTCTGGGCTCACTGTGTTCCAACGACTCTACTTGTATTTGCTTCAGACTCGTTGATCCCAAATAACTTAGCCATGCCGAAATCTGATATTTTTGGCTTCAGGTAGTCATCTAGGAAGATGTTACTGGCTTTAAGATCGCTATGGATTATCCTTAGCCTTGAGAATCTATCCGTGGGCAATGCCGTCAATGATTACAAAGTGATTGTTCCAATCCAGTAATCCTTTCTTTATAGGATCTGTTACTAAACGAGTAATGGTAACCAAACAAAGAACCAAGTTCATATGAATAATGTACTGAGTGTTAGTTCTTACCAAATAGAAAGGAATCCAAGCTACCATTAGGCATATACTCATATACAAGGATTTGTTCTTGTTTTTCAATGCAACACCCTAGAATCCTAACGAGGTTAGTGTGTTGAAGTTTGGCAATGAGTTCAGTTTCATTTTTAAACTCCTTGACTCCTTGTCTTGAGGTTTTTGAAAGTCTTTTGACCGCAACCTCTTGCCCGTCAACAAATTTTCCCTGTGAAATACATCACATGGAGTTTTAACCTCAAATCTTCTGTGTGAGAAATTGAATGTTTACCTTATAAACTTCTCCAACCCCTCCCTTTCCTTGCATATTCGTCTATGAGAAATTGTTTGTGGCGGATGAGATGCTTTGAAAGGTGAAATAATGCAATTAAGTGTTCACATTTTTATCTGTTCGTATAGAAATAAGATGTTAGAAGCAAATGATCACTTTTAATTATTTTGTATGATAATAAAGTGTTGCCATCAGTTTTCAGGAATAGAAATGGAAGTTGTTTATAAAACTTTTACATGGTCTATAGTAATAAATCTGTAAAAATGATGCTATTACAACTTTATCACAGAAACAATCTTACAGAAACAATATTATTAGTTTGTTGATGAAGACGAATCTTCAATAATATGGTGTATTAACACTTATTGTGAAGACGGGATTGCGTAATAAGATGGGTGATGGATACATGAACGACACTTGCATTTGTTACACTGAAAGGGACTTACTACAACAAGTTTCGGTTGAGAATGTAATGCAACGTTTTCAAAATATGAAAACTCGTAGGGAACAACTATAGGTATGTTTTTTTTTATCCTTAAAGAAAATCGTATTTATATTATGGGCTTTAAATTTGAGTAAACTGCCATTTTCGTCCCTGAGGTTTGGCACTTTTTGCCAGTTTCATCCAAAAGATTTTTTTTTCTCAACTGGCTCCACTAGTTTTCAAATTCTTGCTGGTTTCGTCCAACTCGTTAACTCCATCCATTTTTTCTGTTAACTTTTTGTAAAAAGACTAAAATACCCTTATATTTTATATATTTAATAAATAAAATCTTTATTTAACACAAGTCACAAGTCACTCATCCGTTCACTTTACAACATCCAATCCCATTCCCAAACCCTCTTCAACCTCACCACCACTCACCTGCACCACACCATGACAACCACAACCGAACCCATAACCCCATCAAACACCCGTATAGGCTGGATCGGAACCGGCGTAATGGGCCAATCCATGTGTTCACGTCAGATACAGCTTCCTCTCACATGCAGTCATCATCTTCTTCCTTCTCATGGCGATTACAGAACCGGCGTAATCGTCTTCCTCCTCCGTCTGTCTCTCTCTCTTCTGCTTCTTATCTCCTCTGCGTCTCTTCTCTCTCTCTCTCTCTCTACGATTCTCTTTTCTTTCCTTCCCTTCAACTCTCTCTCTTTATCTCTCTAGATCTGGTCCTTTTTCTCTATAATAAGGTTGGGTAAAGGGTATAAGATGGGTGGTGTTGGTATTGTTTGGCCGTCGTTGTGACAACTCGGGTAAATCTCTCTTTTGGTTTCTATCTTTTGTTTGTTCCCTTCGTTATTTCTTTTGTTCTTTTGGTACTTGTGCAATTTTCGGGACGAAAATTCTTTTAACGTGGGGATGATGTGACACCCGGCAAATTCTGGTTAACAACGTTGTCTAGATGAAAGTCTACCTTAGCGAGTCACGCGTATGTCGTACTTAACTGGGTTAGTTAAGTCGGGTTTATGGTTCGAGAACTATTGGTTAGTCTAGAAGATCATTGGATGTTGGTCTAGAGGTTCGTTAGATGTCAGTCCTTAACCAAGTGTACAAACGGTGACGATTTGTAGGATCGTCAGGGCATACGGAACGTACGAGTCTCGAGTCCCGGGAATTGGTGAACGAGTGTAAATATGTGTATTTACTTGTGTTATGTGTTTACAATCATTATATGACTTGTCGGTACGTGAATATGTATTAACATATGTTAAAACGGGGTTTAACGCGCAAAACGCACAAAACCAACCCCTATAGGCGAGTAGGAGGCCTAATCACCTATAGGGGAGGCGAGTAGGGAACCCTAAGGGCGAGTAGGACCCTACTCGTGTATAGGTAAGGGCGAATAGGCCCAATTGCCTGAACAATCAGGCGATTAGGATTCCTAATCGCCTGAAACTGCTGCATACTCGCTAGTAACGGGCTGGACGACTAAAAACGACTATAAATACCATACTTAACCTCCTAAACTTCATTATACCAACCCTAGTCGTCCCATAACCCGCCCCAACACATAAACAACCTCTGGAAGGCGATTTTTGATCAAAACTCAAGGTTTCAAGCTTGAATCATCATATTTTCATAATCCTAAGGTTTGATTTTCATCCATAACTCTTTATAAACGTTTTTAATCAATCCCTAATGGTCCAGACCTGTTGTTAAACGAAAAAGCTTTCTGAAAATCGTCAATAAGGGTTGTTAATCGGATTATAACTAATATGCATGCATTATGAGTGTGTATGATTAGAAAGCTAGGGTTTTTATGATTCATGATGATGATTTGATATGTTATTATGATAGATCAGTATTGGTATTGATATTATGATGATAGGAATCTCAGTAATTGGATATTAGGGTTATGATTACGCGTGTTAGTATGATGTTGCATGCTATGTGAATGGTGTTTGGATTACTTGGTTGCATGCAGGACTGATTATACGAGGTTAAACGAAGGATTTTGGGTTAAACATGTTTAGGATAGTGTTTGGGATGATATTGGGTGGTTACACACGTTCAGGATCTGATTTGGAGCGTTAAACGTGCGAAAAACCGGAACAGCAAGGTTACAGGCGAGTAGCATTCCTAATCGCCTATGTTATAGGCGAGTAGGGTGCTAATCGCCTATAACATAGGCGAGTAGAGGCCTACTCGTGTGAAAGATCAGGTGATTAGCCCTAATTGCTAGTAAGTTCATGTGAATAGCCCTAATTGCTAGTAAGTTCATGTGAATAGCCCTAATTGCTAGTAAGTTCATGTGAATAGCCCTAATTGCTAGTAAGTTCATGTGAGTAGCTCCTAATCGCCTATAATAGAGGCGAGTAGGGTTTCTAATTGCTAGTTGACCAACCTAATTGCTAGTTGACTTTTCCTAATCGCGTGTACTGCTGCTGTAAGTGTAAATTAGCATTCCGAGACCCGATTTAACATGTAGTAACATGCTAGGAACCCCGTAACATGCCTAATAACTTGGTAACATATATTTGGATGTAATTCGGTGATACGTGAACGATGTGCTATAACTTGTTGTGTGTTAACGTATGTTAAGTGTAATTGCGTTATTGTATGTTTTGGAGCGTAAACATAACACGGGGAGTCTCGGGTCACCAATGGGATGTCGAGTCTTGTACTTTGGGTCAGTTAAACAGTCACGGTGTTTTCAAACGAACTTGGTTATGGTCTGGACATCTAGGGACTAATTAACCTGCGGGTTATTAGTCTAAGTACTTGTAACTGTCGTATGTTAGGTCGCCGCTTTACGGGACTAGCATAGCAGCTGAGTTTACTCGGGTTAAGGAGTAACGCAACTTAAGGTGAGTTTACGGCCCCTCTTTTAAACTGGTTTTATACTTTCGGGGGAGAAAACATGTGTTAAAACGATTATTTGGTAACTACTGTCATACTATGGGTTTCTATTGTATACTACACGATCTTTGGAAGTCCCGGGGGGAACCATGAATGTGCGGGTTTGCACAATGGGGAAATGTGAATAGCGCTATTGGGAGTGACCAACCCCGCTCGTCGACTTGGAGGGTCGGCGGGTGCATATTGTCTCAAACAGGAACAACAGGAACAACAGGAACTACATCGGGCATACTTTTGGTATTCGCGTTAGTAATGGTTTTCCAATCGTGGTAGTAACAAAACGTACGCCTAGCTAGCGTATACTGGTTTTCGATTTATTATAGTATGGACAGGTGGACTTGGTACTTGGATACAAAACCTGTAAACTCACCAGCATTTTTGTGCTGACGTAAACTTTTACATGTTTTCTCAGGTCGCTAAGGTAGCACGAATGGAACTAGGGCGCACGCGTCTGCACGGCGTCTAGCTAGAGTTGCATGATTTCACAAACATTGAACATTGGTTTATTATTGAATAATTGTTGGAATAAGCTTCCGCTGTAAACGGGATTTTTAAACTATGTTTTGAAATTGCATTTATATTCATTTAGACTTGTTTATTGTGATCGTTGGTTTGGATCCTGGTTTGTCATGCGCCTCGCGGTAAAACTCCGCAAGTGGATTTTGAGGGTGTGACAGATTGGTATCAGAGCCAATGGTTATAGTGAACTAGGACTGCATGTAGAGTCTAGTCTATAGCCGAGTCGCACACACTAGACGATCACATGGTACTAAACATTATAGTGGTTTATGTATGGTCTTGTCGGGGTGTCTCTAAATCGTTGGTCTTTCTACGTTACATCATCCGTTCTATCTTAGGTTGGGTTACTTGTTATCTAGGCAGTATAGTCTATTGGAGTAACTCGTGTGCTCTTGAGATTTGTCCAAGGCTCGGACATCTCCCTTCCGCACTCCAATAGAAACACTTGTCATGAACTACCGTAGTATTACGGTGTGTAGCTAAGAGTCTATGTTCGGTGATTTGAACTTTGAACTAGGGGAACACTGGGAGGACCATGTAGAGCGGTTTATCATTTTGGGTGCACACAAAATCATAAACCGAAATGCATGGAAGCCCTAGTGAGCTCTGGGTTTGAGGGGATAGTCCTGGATTGGATCTAGCTTTGATCTTGTGAACATTAGTGGTTATCTTTAACTGCGAAACTAAATTTTCTCGTTCTTTCTGCCAGAATCATGTCTGGAGTGCGTGGAGGACGTGGAGGTGGTCGCAATGGTGGACGTGGTGGTGGTCGCGGTGGTGCTGGTGGTCGTGGTGGAGGTATTAACCTATCACAGGCTGATCTGAACAACTTGCTCCAAGCTGCCTTTCAGTTAGGGCACAACGGTGGTGGTAAGTTGATTTATCCATTTCCTTTGCCTCATTGGTGAACCTTGTTTACGTTATTCGTGGTTTCTCATACGTTTCATTTCAGGTGGTCCTGTTGACCCACCCCCACCCATGTGCACTTACAAGATGTTCCGGGACTGTAAGCCCCAGGAATTCTCTGGCACTGAGGGTGCGGTTAGCTTGCTTAGGTGGTTGGAGAAAGTGGAGTCAGTATTTTTGATGTGTAACTGTCTCCCAGAAGATCGGGTAAAGTATTCTGCTGCGTTATTTCAGGACGTGGCATTGACTTGGTGGAATGGTATCACCCAGAACATGGGTATTGGGGAGGCATATGCTATGCCATGGGAGAATTTTGTGCAATTGCTGAAGCGTGAGTATTGTCCGAGAGAAGAGGTACAGAAGCTGGAGCATGAGGTGTGGAACCTCAAGATGACTGGGTCGGAAATTGAGAAGTATACTGTGAGGCGGAATGAGTTGGCAGTGCTGTGTCCCGATCTGCACGTGCCAGAATATCGTAGGATTGAACACTATGTCTCAGGGTTAGTACCGGAAATTGCAGGGTTGGTGGCTGCGGGAAATCATCCTACGTATGCAGAGGTAGTTCGATCGGCCCATAGGATGACCAACTTAAAGGTGAATGAGGGGATTTTGCCTGCGAAGGGTTCAACTGTTAAGGCCCCAGAGAACAACAAGCGCAAGTGGGAAAACGACGGGAAAGGATCTGGGTCAGCACAGCAGGGTAAAAGGTTTGATAATGGAGGTTCATCTTCTTCGGGTAACAAGCAGGGTGGTTATGCGGGAAAACTGCCCAAATGCAACAAGTGTGGACGCCATCACCAAGGGAACTGCGACAGTAACCGTTGTCACCGCTGCCAGCGAATAGGGCATTATGCTAAGGATTGTCGGGCTACACTTCCATCGACTCAGGCTCCGACTAACAGCTCAGCTCCGACTACTCAGGGGACTACAGGGAAACAAGGATGCTACAACTGTGGTGACACTGGGCATTACAAGAAGGATTGCCCAAAACTGAAGCAGGGTGGGAACAACGGGAATGGGAACAACGGGGGCGGTGGCAGAAATGCACGTGCCTTCGTCATTGGAGCCGCTGAGGCTAGACAGGACCCTGACACAGTCACCGGTACGTTTCTTCTCAATAATCGTTCTGTTAGCGTGTTATTTGATTCTGGTGCCGACAAGAGTTTTGTATCCATGGATGTTAGTCGACTGCTAGATGTAGTACCCGTACCATTAGAGACCAAGTATATTATTGAGTTGGCTGACGGTAAAACGATTGAAGCTACTAGTGTCCTACGGGAGTGTCAATTAGAGTTGTCGGGTTTATCGTTCCCCATCGACCTTATGCCGGTACCTTTGGGTAGTTTTGACGTTGTGGTAGGAATGGATTGGTTATCTTTGTATCGCGCGGAGATTGTCTGTTACGATAAAGTTATTCGGATTCCTCTCCCTGATGGAGAATTTCTTTCTGTGTACGGTATCAAGGGTGGTGTTCCGCTAAACATCATCTCTAGCATGAAAGCCCTTAAGTGTCTTCGAAAGGGTTATCCAGCCGTTTTGGCGCTTTTATCTGTTTCCACTAGTGATGAGAAGAAGATCGACGATATTCCGGTGGTACGCGAGTTTCCTGATGTTTTTCCCGATGATTTATCTGGTCTTCCTCCTCATCGTCAAGTCGAGTTCGGTATCGATCTTGTACCAGGGGCTGCTCCTATTGCTCGGGCCCCCTACCGTCTTGCACCTCCCGAGATGCAGGAGTTGTCTAGTCAGTTACAGGAACTCTTGGACAAGGGTTTCATCCGACCAAGTTCTTCCCCTTGGGGAGCCCCGATTCTATTTGTTAAGAAGAAGGATGGAAGTTTCCGATTGTGTGTGGACTACAGAGAACTGAACAAATTGACCGTCAAGAACCGTTATCCTCTTCCACGTATTGATGATCTATTCGACCAGCTTCAGGGTTCTAGTTATTATTCCAAGATCGATTTGAGGTCCGGTTATCACCAGCTGCGCGTCAGGGAGGCTGACGTTGCAAAGACTGCTTTTCGAACACGTTATGGCCATTTCGAATTCTTGGTCATGCCTTTCGGTCTCACGAACGCACCAGCGGTTTTCATGGACTTGATGAACCGCGTCTGTAAACCATATCTGGACAAATTCGTCATTGTATTTATTGATGACATTCTGATCTACTCCAAGAACGAGACCGAACACGGGGAACATCTGCGGTTAGTTTTGGAACTCTTGCGACGGGAACAACTTTACGCCAAGTTCTCAAAGTGTGACTTTTGGTTACGCGAAGTTCAATTCCTAGGACATGTGGTTAATGAACTAGGGATTCATGTCGATCCCGCTAAAATCGAAGCGATCAAGGACTGGGGAGCACCAAAGACGCCAACTGAGGTGCGGCAATTCCTAGGCCTTGCGGGCTATTATCGTCGTTTCATTCAGGGGTTCTCGAAGATTGCTCAACCCCTCACCACTCTCACTCAGAAGGATAGGAAATTCGACTGGGGTGAACCACAAGAGTCAGCGTTTGAAGAACTGAAGTCTAAACTGTGTTCTGCTCCTATTTTGTCTTTACCTGAGGGTCCTGATGATTTCGTTGTTTACTGTGATGCTTCCATTCATGGACTCGGTTGCGTGTTGATGCAACGCGAGAAAGTGATTGCGTATGCTTCTCGTCAACTCAAAGTGCACGAGAAGAACTACACAACTCATGACTTGGAGTTGGGTGTCGTGGTATTCGCGTTGAAAACTTGGAGACATTACTTGTACGGTACCAAATGCACCATCTACACCGATCACAAGAGTCTCCAACACATTTTCGACCAACAACAGTTGAACATACGGCAGCGTCGCTGGATCGAACTTTTGAACGACTATGATTGTGCTATTAAGTACCATCCTGGCAAGGCGAATGTTGTAGCAGACGCCTTGAGCAGGAAGGAATCAACTAAACCTCGTCGTGTTCGGGCGTTGCAGCTCACCATCCATTCGTCGTTACCTGATCAACTCCGTTCTGCCCAGTTGGAAGCTTTGAAGGAGGAAAACCTTAAAGCTGAAACTATGCACGGTGCCGACAAGCACCTAGAGCGAAGGCCTGATGGCCTGCACTATTTCGCAGAACGTATATGGGTTCCGTTGTTCGGGGGACTACGGGAGCTTGTCCTTGATGAGGCTCATAAGTCCCGGTATTCTATTCATCCTGGTTCGGATAAGATGTACCAAGATCTGAAGGTGCTTTACTGGTGGCCAAACATGAGGTCGGACATAGCCTCATACGTGAGCAAATGCTTGACCTGTGCTAAGGTCAAGGTGGAATACCAGAAACCGTCGGGTCTCTTGCAACAACCTGAAATTCCGGAATGGAAATGGGAACAGATTACTATGGATTTTGTCACACAACTTCCTAAATCACCAAGCGGGAACGACAAGATATGGGTGATTGTCGATCGGTTGACGAAATCAGCTCATTTTCTTGCTATTAAGGAGACCGACACCATGGATCGTTTGGCTCGCCTTTACTTGAAGGAAGTTGTTTCTAAGCACGGGGTGCCAGTTTCTATTATCTCGGATCGTGACTCCCATTTTACTTCTCACTTCTGGAAGTCTTTGCACAAGGCTTTGGGTACCCAACTAGACATGAGTACGGCTTACCATCCACAGACTGACGGTCAGAGTGAGCGTACGATTCAAACTTTAGAAAACATGCTGCGGGCATGTGTAATCGATTTTGGAAAGGGTTGGGAAGCTCATCTGCCGTTAGTAGAATTCTCGTACAATAACAGTTATCACACGAGCATCAAGGCGGCTCCGTTCGAAGCACTGTACGGACGGAAATGCCGTTCTCCTCTTTGTTGGGCTGAGGTGGGTGAGAGTCAACTCACTGGGCCTGAACTAGTGTACGAAACTTCGGAAAAGATCGTACAGATTCGTAATCGGTTGGCGGCGGCACGGGACCGGCAAAAGAGTTATGCTGATCAGCGTCGCAAACCACTGGAATTCCAAGTCAATGACAAGGTACTTCTAAAAGTCTCACCGTGGAAGGGCGTCATACGCTTTGGGAGGCGTGGCAAACTCAACCCGCGGTATGTCGGCCCATTTACGATCCTGGAACGGATCGGACCGGTGGCATATCGTCTTGATTTACCGACGGAGCTCGGTAACGTACATAACGTCTTTCACGTGTCAAACTTGAAGAAGTGTCTGGCTGACGAGTCTCTCATCGTTCCACTAGAAGAGATCAAGGTTGATGATCGTCTTCGGATTGTGGAAGAACCTGTAGAGATCCTTGATTACAAGATTTGTAGCCTACGTCACAGCAAGATTCGTATCGTTAAGGTTCGGTGGAACTCGAACCGGGGACCGGAATATACGTGGGAACGGGAGGATCAGATGAAGTCTAAGTATCCTCATCTCTTTCCTAAGGAAGCGTTCGAGTCGAGACATGTCTCTTCGGCAGCTGAATGAATCTCGGGTCGAGATTCCTTTTAACGTGGGGATGATGTGACAACTCGGGTAAATCTCTCTTTTGGTTTCTATCTTTTGTTTGTTCCCTTCGTTATTTCTTTTGTTCTTTTGGTACTTGTGCAATTTTCGGGACGAAAATTCTTTTAACGTGGGGATGATGTGACACCCGGCAAATTCTGGTTAACAACGTTGTCTAGATGAAAGTCTACCTTAGCGAGTCACGCGTATGTCGTACTTAACTGGGTTAGTTAAGTCGGGTTTATGGTTCGAGAACTATTGGTTAGTCTAGAAGATCATTGGATGTTGGTCTAGAGGTTCGTTAGATGTCAGTCCTTAACCAAGTGTACAAACGGTGACGATTTGTAGGATCGTCAGGGCATACGGAACGTACGAGTCTCGAGTCCCGGGAATTGGTGAACGAGTGTAAATATGTGTATTTACTTGTGTTATGTGTTTACAATCATTATATGACTTGTCGGTACGTGAATATGTATTAACATATGTTAAAACGGGGTTTAACGCGCAAAACGCACAAAACCAACCCCTATAGGCGAGTAGGAGGCCTAATCACCTATAGGGGAGGCGAGTAGGGAACCCTAAGGGCGAGTAGGACCCTACTCGTGTATAGGTAAGGGCGAATAGGCCCAATTGCCTGAACAATCAGGCGATTAGGATTCCTAATCGCCTGAAACTGCTGCATACTCGCTAGTAACGGGCTGGACGACTAAAAACGACTATAAATACCATACTTAACCTCCTAAACTTCATTATACCAACCCTAGTCGTCCCATAACCCGCCCCAACACATAAACAACCTCTGGAAGGCGATTTTTGATCAAAACTCAAGGTTTCAAGCTTGAATCATCATATTTTCATAATCCTAAGGTTTGATTTTCATCCATAACTCTTTATAAACGTTTTTAATCAATCCCTAATGGTCCAGACCTGTTGTTAAACGAAAAAGCTTTCTGAAAATCGTCAATAAGGGTTGTTAATCGGATTATAACTAATATGCATGCATTATGAGTGTGTATGATTAGAAAGCTAGGGTTTTTATGATTCATGATGATGATTTGATATGTTATTATGATAGATCAGTATTGGTATTGATATTATGATGATAGGAATCTCAGTAATTGGATATTAGGGTTATGATTACGCGTGTTAGTATGATGTTGCATGCTATGTGAATGGTGTTTGGATTACTTGGTTGCATGCAGGACTGATTATACGAGGTTAAACGAAGGATTTTGGGTTAAACATGTTTAGGATAGTGTTTGGGATGATATTGGGTGGTTACACACGTTCAGGATCTGATTTGGAGCGTTAAACGTGCGAAAAACCGGAACAGCAAGGTTACAGGCGAGTAGCATTCCTAATCGCCTATGTTATAGGCGAGTAGGGTGCTAATCGCCTATAACATAGGCGAGTAGAGGCCTACTCGTGTGAAAGATCAGGTGATTAGCCCTAATTGCTAGTAAGTTCATGTGAATAGCCCTAATTGCTAGTAAGTTCATGTGAATAGCCCTAATTGCTAGTAAGTTCATGTGAATAGCCCTAATTGCTAGTAAGTTCATGTGAGTAGCTCCTAATCGCCTATAATAGAGGCGAGTAGGGTTTCTAATTGCTAGTTGACCAACCTAATTGCTAGTTGACTTTTCCTAATCGCGTGTACTGCTGCTGTAAGTGTAAATTAGCATTCCGAGACCCGATTTAACATGTAGTAACATGCTAGGAACCCCGTAACATGCCTAATAACTTGGTAACATATATTTGGATGTAATTCGGTGATACGTGAACGATGTGCTATAACTTGTTGTGTGTTAACGTATGTTAAGTGTAATTGCGTTATTGTATGTTTTGGAGCGTAAACATAACACGGGGAGTCTCGGGTCACCAATGGGATGTCGAGTCTTGTACTTTGGGTCAGTTAAACAGTCACGGTGTTTTCAAACGAACTTGGTTATGGTCTGGACATCTAGGGACTAATTAACCTGCGGGTTATTAGTCTAAGTACTTGTAACTGTCGTATGTTAGGTCGCCGCTTTACGGGACTAGCATAGCAGCTGAGTTTACTCGGGTTAAGGAGTAACGCAACTTAAGGTGAGTTTACGGCCCCTCTTTTAAACTGGTTTTATACTTTCGGGGGAGAAAACATGTGTTAAAACGATTATTTGGTAACTACTGTCATACTATGGGTTTCTATTGTATACTACACGATCTTTGGAAGTCCCGGGGGGAACCATGAATGTGCGGGTTTGCACAACGGGGAAATGTGAATAGCGCTATTGGGAGTGACCAACCCCGCTCGTCGACTTGGAGGGTCGGCGGGTGCATATTGTCTCAAACAGGAACAACAGGAACAACAGGAACTACATCGGGCATACTTTTGGTATTCGCGTTAGTAATGGTTTTCCAATCGTGGTAGTAACAAAACGTACGCCTAGCTAGCGTATACTGGTTTTCGATTTATTATAGTATGGACAGGTGGACTTGGTACTTGGATACAAAACCTGTAAACTCACCAGCATTTTTGTGCTGACGTAAACTTTTACATGTTTTCTCAGGTCGCTAAGGTAGCACGAATGGAACTAGGGCGCACGCGTCTGCACGGCGTCTAGCTAGAGTTGCATGATTTCACAAACATTGAACATTGGTTTATTATTGAATAATTGTTGGAATAAGCTTCCGTTGTAAACGGGATTTTTAAACTATGTTTTGAAATTGCATTTATATTCATTTAGACTTGTTTATTGTGATCGTTGGTTTGGATCCTGGTTTGTCATGCGCCTCACGGTAAAACTCCGCAAGTGGATTTTGAGGGTGTGACAGTCGTGCCGCCGGAGCTCCGCCTTGGCTCCTCCGTGGACCACCGGAGACCACCGGTCTAATTCACTTGCTTGTAGTGGTTTAGGAGTGGGGGGTTTTTGGGGCTGTAGATTCTGTGGAGATGGAGACAGGGGCGGTGTGGAGGTTGGGTCGGGTGACGGGTTGGAGGGTGGTTCTTGGTTGTGGATTCTGGTGTTGGTGAAGGAAGAATGGAAGATGGGGATGATGGTTATTATTATTATTATTATTATTATTATTATTATTATTATTATTATTATTATTATTATTATTATTATTATTATTATTATTATTATTATTATTATTATTATTATACAGATAATATTTGAATTGGCAACTTTACCCCTCAGTTAACTGAGATTGACTAACGGAGTTAGGCATTGGACGAAACCAGCAAGAATTTGAAAACTAGTGGAGCCAGTTGAGAAAAAAAAATCTTTTGGATGAAACTGGCAAAAAGTGCCAAACCTCAAGGACGAAAATGGCAGTTTACTCTTTAAATTTTTAATGGCAATGTTTTCATTATTGCATCGTATTTTTTTATGTGGTGAACTTATCTGACCCGAACCGACAAACCGACCTGAACCGTTGACCCGACCAGAAATTTTTATGTTTGGTCATATGAAATTGAAACACCTAAGAAAATGAACCAAGTGAAAAATTCCTGTATCCGCCATTGTTCGTATCTATGGCCCAGATTCCATGCATGCTTTATCTTCTGTCCTAATGTCTCCAACCATTTGAGATCTTTCAAGAAAGCGAGCACTAGTACTGGCGGTGGTAAGCAGGAGGTATTTAGCGGTTTTATATTCGCTTCTTCGCGCGAGACGTGTCATTCTTCGCGCCGTTTTTGGAAAAATTCCCTAAGGTGACCCTTGGCGGGATGTTTTGTGGCGCTTAAATTGTGCGTCGCGACATAACCCCGTATGTTAAAGAATCAAAAGAACAGATGTTGCCTGCACGAATGTAGTGCTGTCTATTTTATTATGTCTTATCCTCCATGAAAAAACAAGAAATGTGTTGTTTTTTGTGCTATATTTCTTTTTATGCTTGAATTTAAAACATGAAGTTTATTAATGGACTGATGGACTAACACTTGAACATCTTTTTAATGTTAGTTTGCAAATCTACATGGTTGATTGGGAAGCTGTCTTAATCTTTACAATCATGTTGTCGTGCTCCTTAAAAGTTTTCTTCATTTCTTTTTGTTGGATGATTGCGTCGGTTGTCATAATATTACTAATTACGTCATCATAGCTCAGCGACCAACGCTCTGATACCAATGTTGCAAAAGAAAGAAATAGTTACAGAGGAAGATTATCAAAACTTTTGCATCTCTTGTTAACGAATTCTAATGGTTATGTACAACAGTGGCAACTAACTTATGGATTGTTAGTTGACATTTACGTCTATTACCCTCTTAACTTCTAATATAGGACGGTTGACTCGCTATCGTTATACAACTCGTAGCCATCATTGCAATCGGATTTTATGAGGCTTGCCTACAAAGAAATGTTTATTCTTTGAACCTGTGTGATTGGAAACTTATTTCTTTTAATCTTCTTCAAAGTTACAGTACAATGTAAAAGATTATGCAAAAGATTTAAGAAAACAAATATGAACATGCCAATTTAGGTAAAAGTTGAATTTGCTGAAATTAATGAATTACCAAAGACCCCTCTGCTACCATTTTTTGATATGTGTCAAATAGTACAGGGGTCTGTGGGTCAATAACACATAGTTAGGGGGTTTATGTATAGACAGTTCATTGGTTGTTAACAACTAATGAGAATAGGTAGTGATTGATTGAACAAACTTCTTCTCTGTATTCTTCTTTTACATTCTATAACTTTTAAACTCAATCCAATCAATCTCCTCCAAGAAATAATAATATAGAAAGTATGTCTATATTATTTAAAGCATACCAAATCTCAAAATTCTATCATTGTCCACTGAGAGGCTCAAACACTCGACCTCATGGGGAGAGAGACCATTTTACACATCTTAGTTCGCTAGACGAAAGGACTGTTGATATGTAACACCTTAGTTACGTCGTTGAGATAAACAGAAACTAACTACTCACCACTATACTCATATGTTAAAACGACTTTAAGTTAAATTTTGTCACACTTCTTTAAAACACGTTAGTCAATCAGATTGGTGTTTTAACTTTTGATGCTGTGACAAATTGAACAGATTAGAAACTAACCAACACTCGACTGATGTCAGTGGCATTGTGCAACCGGTAGCAATTGTGCATCTAACTATCCATTAGCGATAACCTGCCAAATTGATTAACTAAATATTCCGCTACAACTAACTAATAATCAATATAGGGTATTAGCTAAACTTTAGCTTGATCGCGATCCAGATCAAGTCAAGACAGTGTAGATTGTTCAAGGTATCATTCATCTTGAGAGATCCTTTCTCCAATGAAGCTTTCATTTCACAGAAAAAGATTACATAGCCCTTTCATACAAATATATAACAAGTCATTTTCAAAAGGTGAAGTCATACATGTAATTTTGTCGTTTCTTATAACATTGTAATTTTAAATTAACATATATAATATCTTTAGTTAATCCGACCAGACTACGAATCAAGTTAATAGACATTCAAAACCGAAATGGTAAAAAATAAATCCTGAATTTGCCTCTACTTCATAGTAGTCCATACATGGCTTCCAAATAATTTGTCGCAAGGAATAAGGTAGAGATAACAAACACGGTTCTTGTTATGTATACATGATAGGGGTGACTATTCCTATTGACCAAGTGTAAAGTAAAGGAAGTTTCAATTGAAAGAAAAGAGTTAATTGCTAATTTAGTCCCTGAGGTTTATCAAAAATTGTCACTTTCATCCAAATCTTTTTTTTGTCAATTTAGTCCCTGTGGTTTCATTT
Source organism: Ambrosia trifida (assembly GCA_028751855.1). Lineage (NCBI taxonomy): Eukaryota > Viridiplantae > Streptophyta > Magnoliopsida > Asterales > Asteraceae > Ambrosia > Ambrosia trifida. The sequence goes on along the minus strand of CM054129.1, from coordinate 17,994,726 downwards.
TTTTATATTTTAGTCCTCGAGGTTTGTCAAAAATTGTCACTTTCATCCGAATCTTGTTAGTCCATAGGGACTAAAATGACTAAAAAATGAAACCACGGGACTAAATTGACAAAAAAAAAAAAGATTTGGATGAAAGTGACAATTTTTGACAAACCTTGAGGACTAAATTGGCATTTAACTCGAAAGAAAAACAAGGCACTTAAAATATCAACATCCCTTTCATATGTCATTTATGTTGACTAAAACATAAAGTGGAAAGTCTTGAGTCAAGTACAGTTGTAAAGAAATTTGATGATAATCTCACCATTAATAACAGTTGTTATCCCAGAGTGAGAGTATTATTTTCTAGCCAGAAACAATGGCTTAGATCACTCACATCCCATCCACTAAATGCATGTGAGTGTGTCCACCAAATTATATGAGGTGAGTGTAAGTGGTTGTGAGTGGAGGAGAGAGAAAATATTTGGTGGAAGCACTGTTCGACCCTAAATATGAAAAGCTACTATTCATCCCTATATATATTTTAATATTTTTGTAAGTAGTTGTGAGTGAGGAGAGATAAAATGTAATGGTAAAAGTATGAAAAAGTATTATTATTTTAATTAGGAGAGAGAAGATTTAGAGGTGAAGTAGTGATTTTTAGTGTAATTTGGTGGATGGGATTTGGTGAAGGGGATGTGAATGCCCTTACGGAAGCATATTCCTCTTCATCGCTTTATTTTGGTTTTCATTCCATTACTTAATTCAAGTAAGTTAGAATCCACTGCGATATTTTAAGAAGATTATAAGGATTAAGGAGAATCTCTAATTTACCCTTCACAAGAATTAGAAACCTGATTAAAAAAACTGCCAAATACACGTGGCACTCTAAGGTTCATTCCTACAAGAATTAGAAACCTAATTAAATAAACTGCCAAAATACTCTCTACAAAGAAACACAAGAGTATTAAAAGCATTACAATAGATTCCCCATCCACATTCACTCACAAGTCACAACCATATATTACACTAAAAATCACTATATTTTCACTCTTATTTCCAATTAAATAATACTTTTTATACCTTTATCACTACTTTTTTTCTTTCTCCTCTACTCACAACCACTTGCAACAAAAAATATTACAAAAATAAATGCAGAAAAACTGTGTTCGCCCAAACCGATGAACAATAGATTCCTCATATTCTCCACTCATAACCCATCCTAAAATATGAAAGATTCCCTCACAAAGTTATGGGGAACCTGATACGAATGCTCTAATAAAATAATACATTGACATCCCTTTCAGATGTCTATCTCTGTTTGACTAAAGAGAAGTGGCCATGAATTTTCACTTACATACAATCACCCTTAATATCACTTTCTTGATTCATCCCAGAGGGAAAAGATTTGTCTACCCTAAAACAATGGCATACAGAAGCATTTTCCTATTCCTTACTTTATTTTGGTTTTTATTAAACAATCCTTGTTACTCAGAAACAGATACCTTACATCAAGGCCAAGAGCTTAAGGATTGGGATGAACTGATTTCATCGAACAAGGTCTTCAGTTTAAAGTTCTTTAGCTTTGGCACTTCAGTGAGTCCTTATTTAGGTGTATTCTACCGAAATAACCAAATCAGAGCTCGTTATATGGACGACTTAAAGGAAATCTTCAAAAGCCAATCCATATACAGTTATAGTTACTATTGGAATGGCTTCAGTGATGGTGATGAATTTAGTAATACAGCAGTCTGGGTAGCGAACAGAAACAGTCCAATCCCGGATATATACGGAAAGCTCATCATAGATGTCCATGGGAAGTTAAGCATATTATCTAGAGGCCGTACTGTTGTTGATCTCTTCAATCCAACTCCACTAGTAACACGCAATGCGAGTGTTACACTGTTGGATTCAGGGAATTTGGTACTTCGGGAACTGCATGCTGATGGGTCTGCAAAGCAGGTTTTATGGCAAAGCTTTGATTACCCGACAGACACACTTTTACCAGGAATGAAACTGGGGATTAATCTCAAGACTGGGCACAGATGGTCACTGACTTCTTGGCGCAATGATGAGCTACCGGCAGATGGATTATTTACATTAGCAGGAGACCTCAATCGCACAGGTCAAATTGTCATGCTAAGGCAAGGGAATATCCACTGGAGGAGTGGACCTTGGCAAAATGGTCAATTCAAAAACACCAATCTACAATCTTCTGGTCCAGATGTCCGCCTCTATTATGTTTCTAATGAGACTGAGCAATCCTTCACATATTTAACAAGAACTTATGACTCATATCCAGCTCTTAAGATGCATCAAGCTGGTCAGCTTAAGGGTTCAGCTCTAAACATAAACCTCCACTGCGTCTCAATTGATGACCCTCCTGGTTGTGCTGACGATAACAAACAATATTACACCATTGATTATCATGGAGGTTAGTAGACTTACTATGCTTTTTGCTGTCTGTAGGTCTACCCTGTAATATACAAAACACCTAAGGTTAACCCAGTTAACCTATAAGTATCTTCCTTGAGCAATATTTATTGAGTGTGGTGATTCTAAATACTAAAGGGCTAAGGATTTTAATGTTACATCAACTGAAACTATTGTTGTTGTAAATGAAAGCATCCAATAGTAACAAGCATAGCACCAAATGGGAGTTTTAAACAAATTAGGAGTTTTAAACTTAAAGATGGAATATTCACCTTTCTTTCAATATTCCAATGTTTCAAGTGTAGTAACAATTTAAATACAACCTAATTGCATGAACCATAATGTAAACTTGATTTGATAAGATATTTATCTCTCATGCTGAGCAAAAGAGTTTAATTTCATCATACGCAGAAGTGAAGAAGAAGAGTAAGGCCTGGATTGCATTGATTATCATGATGGTACCTTTAGCTGTACTCCTATCAAGCTATTGGGTATACAAGAACATTGATTTTAAAGGTAACAACCTCACCTTTTCACTCTTTTAAAATAAATACAATAGTCCCTTGTCATCCAGGATTCAACAACTTAGTAAAAAGGACACTGTTATCATTCTTGCCCAATGTTTACAGTCCTACAAGAACATGATAAATTGAATTGCTCTTTAATGACAAATTTATCTTCACAGTTTGTACACAGTTTTTATCCTCTGTAATTGCAAGCTATTGATAAATTAAGTGAATCCAAAAGAAGCTAGGCATTAGGTTTTAGACATAGTGTTGGCAAGACACAAACAAGACACCAAGGACTTGAACCAGGGCTCCATTGAGGAACTGGAAGCCAACTGCTACAAGACATATGGAATAGTCCGCGTATGTCTAATGACTTCCAAAGCTGACACTTTAACTATCTAACCCGTATTTCTTTTGTTAAAATCTTAGGGTTAGCAAAGAAAATCAAGAAGTTGTTGCTACTTCAGATGAGACGCTTCTACAACTATGTACGCACTGATAAGAATATGAACACCGAGTTGCATTATTTCACCTTTCAAAGCATCTCATCTGCTACAAACAATTTCTCAAGCACTAATATGCTAGGAAAGGGAGGTTTTGGAGAGGTTTATAAGGTAAACGTTCAAATAAAGATTTCACTTTTCATATTAAAACTTCATGTGATGCATTTCACAGGGGAAACTAGTTGATGGGCAAGAGGTTGCGGTCAAACGACTTTCAAAAACCTCTGGACAAGGAGTCAAGGAGTTTAAGAATGAAACGGAACTCATAGCCAAACTTCAACACACTAATCTTGTCCGGCTTCTAGGGTGTTGCGTTGAAAAACAAGAAAAAGTCCTTGTATATGAATATATGCCTAACAGTAGCTTGGATTCCTTCATATTTGGTAAGAACTAAGAAATAGCACTCAGTACCTTATTCATGTGAACTTGGGTCTTTGTTTCGTTACTAATACTCATTCATTAACAGATCCTATGAAGAAAGGATTACTGGATTGGAACAATCGCTTTGTAATCATTGATGGCATTGCTCAGGGGCTTCTGTATCTCCATAGGTTCTCAAGGTTGAGGATAATCCATAGAGATCTGAAAGCCAGTAACATCCTATTAGATGACTACCTGAAGCCAAAAATATCAGATTTTGGCATGGCAAAGTTATTTGGGATCAACGAGTCAGAAGCAAATACAAGCAGAGTCGTTGGAACACGGTAAGCCATAAGTTCTATTGTAACAATTGTGTTTTATGAATAAAAAGAACCTAATGTATTAACTTTGATTTAATATCCAGTGGGTATATGCCTCCAGAGTATCTGATAGATGGTACCATTTCAACTAAGATAGATGTCTACGGTTTTGGTGTTTTATTACTTGAAATTATCAGCAGCAAGATGAATCGTGGGAGCTATGATGTGGACCACCCACTCAACCTTCTAGGACTCGTAAGTTAATCAGTTAATCATAAGTGATAAGTGTTGTTTTTTTAATTATGAGACAAATTGAAGATTCAATTATAAATGTAGGCATGGGAGCTGTGGAATGAAGGCAGAGGTTTGGAGTTGATGGATCCAATATTGGAAGATTCATGCACTCCCAAGGAAGTGATGACATGCATTCATGTGGGTCTCTTATGTGTTCAAGACAATGCCATGGACAGACCTACCATGTCAGAAGTTGTTTCTATGCTTACAAATGAAAATATGAATCTACCTGAGCCAAAACAACCAGCGTTCTTCATTGAGAGGCATGAGATGGAGACTGAGGCAAGAAGAGGAAATAAGTTGGGAAACAGATCCGAAAATGACGAATCAATTTCAATATTAGTGTCTACATAGAAGGGAGCAAAAACCAACATGTTTAATATCATTATCATACTTAATGTGGTACTTTCTAAAAAGTCAAGTTGAAAATTGGTTTCATGACCAATATAAAACAATATTATTAAATAAAACTAGTACATTTTACCTCTGTAGTCATATATGAATTGTATGCAAAGTATATAAATATCATGATAATATTAAAAATCATGTATAGCGAATTGTATGCAAAGAAACAAAAAACGGTCCAATAACCTGAACTTTTTCACAAACTCTTTATTTTCAAATATGGTAACGGGTAAGAATTGCGTCTGTTTACACATTGTTTGCCCTACCTATCATTCATTATAATTGATTTCAAACTTCAACACTACGTAAACAAGTGCAGAGGCAGTTCAACCTCTTTTGGAACCAAAACGAATTGAAAGTTTGGGCCCTAAAAATGTTTCAGCTTAGAGTGAGTTGGGTAACTGATTTGATATCTTATATGGTTCAAGCAGATCGGGTAACAGCAAAACAAATAATAAATGGTAGCCAAAGAAAAAAAATCAAGGAGAATACCTTTTATGTTATAAAAACCACATCCAGCACAAATTTAGATCTGTCTAGTTGTATATTGTATAACTTAAGCTCGTATTAGCCACCCCTTTAAATGATTAAACCGCCTTCATTTGATAACAATAGTTATGGCATTTAATATCCACCTATTATAAACAATACTACTGTTGAGGCCCCTTAGGATCTTGGATCAATTGAGATTAACATCAAATATGATAGGAGTATGCACAAGAATATGTGCAGTGACTCACGGATAGGATGAACAGAGGGTGGAGGGAAAAAACGATTGCACAGTAATATTAATCTTATTCCCACACATGACATATGAACGGTTAAATAACCGCTTCTACTTAACCGACGCAACTAAACTATGACCGACACATCGTTTGGTTTTTGGCACCAAACTTCTTGTTTGACTTTTCGGTTGACTTTTGATCTTAATACATATGTCTTGATTAATACTTTCCAACAACTACAACCATACCTCTATCCCTAGGTACACAAACAACAGACAAGCAAAGAGCACTAAAAATATAGTAACAGAGAGCTACCGCCATAATATCATCATCATCATCATATAGCATTCAAATTTCAAGTAATCCTATCAAAGCTTCTATAAATTGAACTATCAAAAGCTACTGAAACAATCAATCGTAATGAAGGTTATTTAGGAAGAACAAACACATACTGAAACAAATAAACCTAATTTGAAGAAGAAGAAAGAAAACAGTGAATCAATCAAATTAGTGGATTACCAGAAAGTATCGAAGATAATATGAGAGAAATGGAACCATCATCATCATTATTATCTGATGTTCGGAGTTCACCAGACGTTATGGATCCATAATTATTTAACCGGGCAGGATCTGGGACCCGCGTATGGGCTGTTGTAAGGGTGTGTGTAGTGGTGGGGTTATGTGGGGTTATGGTATTAAAATATTAAAAAGTAATAGAAGGGGGTTATGAGGGGTTATAAATGATTGGGTAATTATTGTTTTTTATTGTTTTTTATTTAAATAAGAATATTAAATACTTAATAATATTTCATTAAATATAAAAAAATTACAAATACTAAAACAAAAAATTACTAATACTAAAACAAAAAAAATACAAATACTAAAAAAAAAATTACAAACCCTAAATAAAAGATAAAAATACTCAAAGGTTATATTTTTCCGCGATTTTTTTCTTTTGTTTCAAACACATTTCCAACGCTTTGCCCTCTAGGTGGTCGTGATTTGCCGTGTAAAAAGCAAAGTCGCGTTCAAACTGTTGATCCCTCATGATGTTGACCACCTCTCGGTTTTCTTGGATACGCTGAGCCCCGATGTCGCGTAAGTCTTGGAGCCGCTGGTTCATTTCAGCAAATGTCGGGATTAACTGGTTCACCCCCGACGAAGACTCCGTCCGTGCGGCTCGAGCAGCCCGTCGACCGGTGGGACGAGGTAGCTCCTCCGCCCCCTCCTCCCCTGCAAAATAGGGATTTTCTTCTGGTGAGTTGAGGTCGACATAACGTGCGTCAGACGTAGGCGTTTCGGGATCAACCCTCAGAGCTCCTCGACTTTTTTGAAGGCCTCGTATTTTTGGCCCTAGATGAAGAAGTTCCAACCATTGGGTGGACGTTGTGCCATTTGGTGCAGTCTTTCAGCACGCGCCAACATTTCACGTACGGGAAATTCCCGTATTCCTGATTGTATTCTTCCAAAGCCGCCACAAAAATATCCTCGTCGCTTTGCCCACTTTTCCACCCGTACCGGATGCGCTGATAAATGCCTTGAAAGTTTGTGCATTTTTGGTTGATATCGGTCCACTTGCCCGATATCGAATCGTTCTCCCGGTAGCCCTCTCCTTTACCAGATCGATCAAAAAATATTGCCCGGACTCTTTTCCAAAAATCGCCTTTGGATTGGTAGTTGGCTGAAAAAACAAACCAATAATATATAAGTACCCGTTTAAAAAACTATATGTAATAAAATATAACATAACCAAAAAAATATATATCTTAGCGACTATAGGATCCTCCGACACGTCAACCCACGCTCGGGTTAACGAGTACAACTCGTAGTCGGTCCATGGTATAACGTTTTTTTTGCATGACCGACCGTCTCTTTTCTTTTGTGAGCCCGGCTTCCTCGGCCGGTTGCCTTGCCTCGCACGGGCTCTTCCTCTGCGACCGGGTATTGTGTCTCCGGAACCGACTCTTGCCAAGCATTTGAAGAGCCGAACATTTGGGATGTCCCATACACTTGTGTTTGGCTAAACCCACCTCCCATGGGCATCCCAAAACTCCCTCCCATGTTAATGTTATACATGTTCGGGTCCCAAGTATAGGGTTGGTTTAACAGGTTCGTGGAACTTTGCGGGTTTGAACCTGAACCCGGAGCTATAGGTCGGGTGTTGTCGCCACTGGTTTGGGAACCAAACCCGAAACCTCTACCGAAAGGATTCATCTCTAAAGTGTGTGTGTTGGCTTGATCTAACTTTGAGTGTTTAGATTGTAAAGTGTGTGTGTTTTAGATTGTATATGTGTGTGTTTATGTAGATTGTGTATGTATATATAGATAAAAAAAATAAAGCAGAATTTTTTTTTTTATAAATGCTTCGGACCGTTCAACGGTCAAATCACCACAACCAATGCACACAACGCCCGCTATAGCCAAAACCCTGCAGCCGTATAACGCCGGATAGCGCCCCTAGGGCGGTGTTTGGGGGCGCTATCACCGTTCAAAACGCCCAATAACTTTACCACTACACACACCCTAAACAATATAACTTCCTGATGGCTGTGTAAATTATAGACAAAGCCGTTACTGAGAGGGTGTTTGGGATTGAGTTTCAAAACAACTTATTGAGTTTTAAGAAGTCAATAAGTCAATAAGCGTTTGTGTAACCCAAAACCACATTCTGTTTTGACTTTTGGCTTTTAGCTTTTAAGGGTGGAAAAACTGTTTTTGAAAAGCTAGAAATCCAGGTTTTTGGCTTTTGGCTTTTGGAAAAAAAATTACAAATTTACCACCCATACAACCAATATTCACAATAAGTTAAGCGAAACACTTAAAAAAAGACAATCTATTGACTTTTTGACGTTTCTCATCCCAAAACCTAATTCAAACACTTTTTTTTTAAACTCTTTTTCAAAAAGTCATAAGCCAATAAGCACTTCTGACCAAAAGCACTTTTGCATTTCCAAACTCAATCCCAAACACCCTCTCAAGGTTTAGATCATTTCCTAAAATCTCGACTCGGTCCGGGCTTAAATTAACTCAAGCTTAAGCTAACTCATGAGCCTACTGGTATGTTTTGCAAGGAGCTTACAAGAGCTTTTATAAGCTTCAAGCTTTTAAGAAAAAACTCCTACTCAATTAAAAGCTTTGTTTGGTCGAATGATCTTGAAAAACTCTATATTGAAAAACTACTAGTACTAAAGAAAAAACTTCTACTAGCTACAAGCTTTTAATGAGTAAATGACACAAATATATTCGCTTCTTCGCGCGAGACGTGTCATTCTTCGCACCGTTTTTGGAAAACTTCCCTAAGGTGACCCTTGGCGGGATGTTTTGTGGCGCTTAAATTGCGCGTCGCAACATAACCCAGTATGTTAAAGAATCGCAAGAACAGATGTTGCCTGCATGAATGTAGTGCTGTCTATTTTATCATGTCTTATACTCCATGAAAAAACAAGAAATGTGTTGTTTTTTGTGCTATATTTCTTTTTTTGCTTGAATTTAAAACATGAAGTCTATTAATGGACTGATGGACTAACACTTGAACATCTTTTTAATGTTTGTTTGCAAATCTACATGGTTGATTGGGAAGCTGTCTCAATCTTTACAATCATGTTGTCGTGCTCCTTAAAAGTTTTCTTCATTTCTTTTTGTTGGATGATTGCGTCGGTTGTCATAATGTTACTAATTATGTCATCATAGCTCAGCGAGACCAACGCTCTGATACCAATGTTGCAAAAGAAAGAAATAGTTGCAGAGGAAGATTATCAAAACTTTTGCATCTATTGTTAACGAATTCTAATGGTTATGTACAAGAGTGGCAACTAACTTATGGATTGTTGGTTGACATTTACATCTATTACCCTCTTAACTTCTAATATAGGACGGTTGACTTGCTATCGTTAAACAACTCGTAGCCATCATTGCAATCGGATTTTATGAGGTTTGCCTACAAAGAAATGTTTATTCTTTGAACCTGTGTGTAGGGCTGCAAACGAACTGAACTTTCAGCGAACCGTTCATGAACCGTTCGGCGGGAAGTTCGTTTGTGTTCGTTCGTTTAATAAATGAACGAACACGAACAAAAAATTCCGTTCGTTTAGTTAAACGAACGAACATGAACAGAGGTCCCGTTCGTTCGTTTATGTTCGTGAACATTTGGTAACGTGTTCGTTTGTGTTCCATAGTTTATTAAGGTTTTTAATTTTTATACTTCATTTATATTCTTTTATTTTGATTTATTTTACAAAATAAATAATATATATGAGGTAAATATATGACTATATGACATCAACAAACCTTCTTTTTGTATCCAATATACGTTTCCACGTTCTAGCGTTGATGTCCTCCACCTCCAATTCTGTCACACCCTCAAATTCCACTTGCGGGGTTTTACCGCGAGGCGCATGGCATACCAGGATCCAAGTCAACGGTCACAATAAACGACATCTATATGCAATAAAAGTTACGTAGAAATACCAACCACGCAGTTTATAAGTAAAGTATAAAACGACAGCGGAAGCAAAATTTAATGTTTACAAAACCAATGTCAAAATGTGAATGCAAACACAACCCGGTTTGCTTATGTATGCAAGACTAGACGCGGTGCGACTCCAGTGCGCCTAAGACTCCCTGCTACCTTAGCGACCTGAGAAAACATGCGAAGTTAGACAACACTTAAAGTGCCGGTGAGTCACAGAGATATAGTTTGCAAAAGTTTATCATAAGTAAGCCAAACCCAACAACCCTTACATCTATACCTGATGCTAGCTAGACATCGTTACATGATACTATAGTGTCGTGAACCACTGCTGACAAGATAAGAATGCCTCAAACCCGTCACCGGTTCATCACCCGGTGCCGTAAGATATAGGACAAATATGCACCCGCCACCGACCTCCAGTCGGCCCGAGTGGGGCTAGTCAAGCCCAATAGATCTATTCACACCTTCCCCGCTATGTACCCACATATTGATGGTTCACTAAGATATGAGAGGACTTTAATGATGAAAGTATAAGTCACTAAGTATCCATGAGGTATCATGTAATATGTTGGTTTAAAAGTTTAGAAAGTTTACCGCATGTCTCTCCCCCAGGATGTTCCAAAAACAGTAAAGAATGGGGCTGTGACACACACCTTAGTTTGCGTTCCCAAAACAAGAATTTAGACAAGTCTTGATGATCCCAAGTACCGGCGATCTATCAATAAAGGTTGTATGAGAGTTGTGACTAATAACCCCAAGGCTATTCAGTCCCCGATTGTCCAGATCATGATTAAGTAAGTTTGAAAACGTGTTTGACAGTGTAACCGACACGTGAAACTGACCCGACATCCCGTTGGTGACCCATTACACAAGTAAATCAAGTACACATAGATTACACACAAGTTTCGAGCATAAAACACTTAGTTTGTATCAAAAATCTCATTTTAGTTAACGTAGGGTCGAAGGTGACTGTAAATGGTCGAAGGAGACTTTAAACGGTCGAATGTGGCTACATTCGCCCCTTTTCTCCCTCCTTCGCCCATTTGTAATACGTTCGACCATTTAGTAACCAGGTTCGACCCTGGAGTCCCTCCTTCGCACCATCGACCGGTCGAAGGAGGCCAGGTTCGCCCCTGTTGTGCAATTTTCCCTAAAAACGCTTCAAACACCTTCAAAACGACTCGAAACCTCATCAAACACAGCAGTCAAGCATGGATAACTTATCCCTACAAAACCCTACCGATTTTACACCAAAATCTAGTCGTTTTACAAGTTTCCCAAAATAGTAAATTATGGAGATGTCACATCATCATGTATGCAATCTTTACCCAATTAGGAAACTTTATGAAATCAATCAATAATCAACTTAATATACTCAGATTACTATGAACAATAAACCCCCAATCATATCCCTATCACTATCATCATGAACAAGCCCTAGATCTAACCCAAAACCCCCAAAATGGATAAAACATCATCAATAACCAATTGTAACCTATCTCAATCATAAAACATCATCAATAGCAGTCCTAGATTATTGTTATAACATCTATACAGCGGCCAATCATCAAACAATACATAACATCACATAAAACACCATTAACACATGTTTGTTTGTATGAAAACTCATTGTTTATGAATAGGTTTTGTTTAGAAAGACATTAGGAAGGTTTTTATCCATTAAAACATGTTTGTATCAGATCTGGACTCTTGGGGTTTAATAAAAACGAATCAAAATCGTTTAAAAAGGATTTAGAATGAAGAACACACCTTAGATCTTCACTTGTAATGATTTAGAGAGTTGGATTATGAAAAATAAGCTCAAAAACTCCTTCCCCAATGATAATAGTCGAAAGAGAGTGTTTAGAGGCGTTTAGGGTTTGTGAAATGATGAAAAATGACTAAGGATGGTATTTATACTATGTCCAGGTTCGACCCCTTCGTATGGGCGAATGTGGAAGTTAAGTGGTCGAAGGTACCTTTTCAAAACAGTTAGCCAGGTTCGACCCTTCATATGGGTCGAAGGTAGTTTTATACGGTCGAAGGAGACCTTTTTAGAAAACTGAGGGCCAGGTTCGACCCTTCGAACGGTCGAACCAGAGAGGTGTCATTTCCATATTTCCAGTTTGTCGTGTTTAGCACATTTTAACGCACCTTAACGCATGAACATGTAACCCTAATCTATGTTTCACATAATTAAGCATGGACAATCATCTAAACATCATTTAAACACATATTTGTATATAATCCACCATATAAGAATCATTCTACACCTAACACTTAATTTAGCTTATGTAATTCACCAATAACGGGACTCAAGACGCGTGTATATGTAAAAGACACCAATGATCCCTCAGATCATTGAACTCTGGACAATACGTAAGAAAACCCCGACTCAACTAACCCAGCTAAGTACGTAATTAAACTATTTCCCGCTAAGGTAGACTTATAAGTTTAAATATGTTAAGTCAAATATGCCGGGTGTCACATCATCCCCCCGTTGAAAGAATTTTCGTCCCGAAAATTGTACGAAGTCAAAAGGAAGAAGACGAAAAGAAAGAAACGAAAGAAAATTTACCGGTTGTCACATCATCCCCCCATTGAAAGGAATCTCGCCCCGAGATTCACTCAGCTTCAACGGTAACATGTCTAGATTCGAACGCACGCTTAGGAAAAAGATGAGGATATTTGGACTTCATCATGTCCTCCCGTTCCCACGTGAACTCCGGTCCACGATTTTAATTCCAACGGATCTTAACGATTCGGATTTTACTCCGACGGAGACTACGAATCTTGTAGTCTAGGATTTCAACTGGTTCCTCCACAATGCGAAGATGATCGTCAACCTTGATCTCTTCCAAAGGAACAATAAGAGATTCATCCGCTAAACACTTCTTCAAGTTAGACACATGGAAGACGTTGTGGACACTGCCGAGCTCCGCCGGCAAGTCAAGTTTGTATGCCACCGGTCCAATTCGTTCCAGAATTGCGAATGGTCCGACATAACGAGGGTTAAGTTTGCCACGCTTCCCAAAGCGTATGACGCCCTTCCATGGAGAAACTTTTAGAAGTACCTTGTCCCCAACCTGGAACTCCAAAGGTTTGCGACGGCGATCGGCATAACTCTTCTGACGATCCCGCGCAGCTGCTAAACGGTTACGGATTTGCACGATTTTCTCCGAAGTTTCGTACACAAGTTCCGGACCAGTGAGCTGACTCTCGCCCACCTCGGCCTAACAGAGAGGAGACCGGCATTTCCGTCCGTAAAGAGCCTCGAACGGAGCTGCCTTAATGCTAGAATGGTAGCTGTTGTTGTAAGAGAACTCCACCAACGGCAGGTGATTCTCCCAACCTTTGCCAAAATCAATAACGCATGCGCGAAGCATGTCCTCCAAAGTTTGAATCGTCCGCTCACTCTGACCGTCTGTTTGCGGATGATAGGCTGTACTCATATCCAACTGAGTACCTAAGGCTTTATGCAGGACCTTCCAGAAACGCGAAGCAAAGAGAGAATCACGATCAGAAATGATAGAAACAGGCACCCCGTGCTTAGAAACCACTTCCTTAAGATAAATGCGAGCCAAGCGCTCGAGTCCGTCAGTTTCCTTAATAGGAAGGAAGTGTGCTGATTTTGTCAACCTGTCAACAATCACCCAAATCATATCACAACCATTTGGTGATTTCGGTAGTTTGGTGACAAAATCCATCGTGATTCGCTCCCACTTCCATTCGGGAAGTTCTGGTTGTTGCAGGAGACCAGACGGCCTCTGGTACTCCACCTTGACCTTCGCACAAGTCAAGCATTTGCTAACATAGGAGGCGATGTTAGCTTTCATGTTTGGCCACCAGTAGAGTATCTTCAAGTCCTGATACATCTTGTCGGAGCCCGGATGAATAGAGTATCGAGATTTGTGAGCTTCGTCCAAGACAAGCTCCCGTAATCCCCCAAACAGTGGTACCCAAGCTCTCGGGAGGTGCAAGACGGTAGGGGGCACGAGCAATAGGAGCAGCCCCTGGTACAAGATCAATACCGAACTCGACTTGACGATGAGGAGGAAGACCAGATAAATCATCGGGAAAAACATTAGGAAACTCGCGTACAACCGGAATATCGTCGATCTTCTTCTCATCACCAGAGGAAACAGATAAAAGTGCCAAAACGGCTGGATAACCCTTTCGAAGACACTTAAGGGCTTTCATACTAGAGATGATATTCAACGGGACACCACCCTTGATACCGTAAACAGAAAGGAATTCTCCTTCAGGGAGAGGAATCCGAATAACCTTATCGTAACAAACAATCTCCGCGCGGTACAATGATAACCAATCCATGCCTACCACTACGTCAAAACTACCCAATGGTACCGGCATAAGGTCGATGGGGAACGATAAACCCGACAACTCTAATCGACACTCCCGAAGGACACTAGTAGCTTCAATCGTTTTACCGTCAGCCAACTCAATAATATACTTGGTCTCTAATGGTACGGGTACTACATCTAGCAGTCGACTAACATCCATGGATACAAAACTCTTGTCGGCACCAGAATCAAATAAAACGCTAACAGAGCGATTATTGAGAAGGAATGTACTGGTAACTGTGTCAGGATCCTGTCTAGCCTCAGCGGCTCCAATGACGAAGGCACGTGCATTTCTGCCGCCGCCCCCGTTGTTCCCATTACCGTTGTTTCCACCCTGCTTCAGTTTTGGGCAATCCTTCTTGTAATGCCCGGTCTCACCACAATTGTAACATCCTTGTCTTCCCGTAGTCCCTTGAGTAGTCGGAGCTGAGTTAGTAGTCGGAGCCTGGGTCGATGGAAGTGTAACCCGACAATCTTTAGCATAATGCCCTGTTCGCTGGCAGCGATGACAACGGTTATTTTCGCAGTTCCCTTGATGATGACGTCCACACTTGTTGCATTTGGGCAGTTTTCCCGCATAACCACCCTGCTTGTTACCCGAAGAAGATGAACCCTCATTATCAAACCTCTTACCCTGCTGTGTTGGCCCAGATCCTTTCCCGTCATTTTCCCACTTGCGCTTGTTGTTCTCTGGGGCCTTAACAGTCGAACCCTTCGCAGGCAAAATACCCTCATTCACCTTTAAGTTGGTCATCCTATGAGCCGATCGAACCACCTCTGCGTATGTAGGATGATTTCCCGCAGCCACTAACCCTGCGATTTCCGGTACTAACCCCGAGGCATAGTGTTCAATCCTCCTGAACTCTGGCACATGCAGATCAGGACACAGCACTGCCAACTCATTACGCCTTACCGTATACTTCTCAATCTCAGACCCAGTCATCTTGAGGTTCCACACCTC
Source organism: Ambrosia trifida (assembly GCA_028751855.1). Taxonomy (NCBI): domain Eukaryota; kingdom Viridiplantae; phylum Streptophyta; class Magnoliopsida; order Asterales; family Asteraceae; genus Ambrosia; species Ambrosia trifida. The sequence goes on along the minus strand of CM054129.1, from coordinate 17,979,405 downwards.
CACGACCGCCACCACCACGCCCACCAGCGCGGCCACCTCCGCGTCCTCCTCGCACTCCAGACATGATTCCGACAAAAAGGACGAGAAAATTTAGTTTCACAGCTAATGGTAACCACTAGCGTTCGCAAGATCAAAGCTAGATCCAATCCAGGACTATCCATTCAAACCCAGAGCTCACTAGGGCTTCCATGCATTTCGGTTTATGATTTTGTGTGCACCCAAAATGATAAACCGCTCTACATGGTCCTCCAAGTGTTCTCCTAGTTCAAAGTTCAAATCACCGAACATAGACTCTTAGCTACACACCGTAATGCCACGGTAGTTTATGACAAGTGTTTCTATTGGAGTGCGAAAGGGAGATGTCCGAGCCTTGGACAAATCTCAAGAACACACGAGTTACCCCAATAGACCACACTGCCTAGAAAACAAGTAACCCAACTTAAGATAGAACGGATGATGTAACGTAGAAAGACCAATGATTTAGAGACACCCCGACAAGACCATACGTAAACCACTATAACGTTTAGTACCATGTGATCGTCTAGTGTGTGCGACTCGGCTATAGACTAGACCCTACATGCAGTCCTAGTTCACTATAACCATTGGCTCTGATACCAATCTGTCACACCCTCAAAATCCACTTGCGGAGTTTTACCGCGAGGCGCATGACAAACCAGGATCCAAACCAACGATCACAATAAACAAGTCTAAATGAATATAAATGCAATTTCAAAACATAGTTTAAAATCCCGTTTACAGCGGAAGCTTATTCAAAACAGTATCTCAAAAGTAAACCAATTGTTCAACATATGAAAACCATGCGACTCTATCTAGACGCCGTGCATACGCGTGCGCCCTAGTTCCATTGTGCTACCTTAGCGACCTGAGAAAACATGTAAAAAGTTTACGTCAGCACAAAAATGCTGGTGAGTTTACAGGTTTTGTATCCAAGTACCAAGTCCACCTGTCCATACTATAACAATCGAAAACCAGTATACGCTAGCTAGGCGTACGTTTTGTTACTACCACGATTGGAAAACCATTACTAACTCGAATACCAAAAGTATGCCCGATGTATGTTCCTGTTGTTCCTGTTGTTCCTGTTTGAGACAATATGCACTCGCCCGGCCCTCCAAGCCGACGAGCGGGGTTGGTCACTCCCAATAGCGCTATTCACATTTCCCCGTTGTGCAAACCCGCACATTCATGGTTCCCCCCGGGACTTCCAAAGATCGTGTAGTACACAAGAGAAACCCATAGTATGACAGTAGTTACCAAATATAGTTTTAACACATGTTTTCTCCCCCGAAAGTATAAAACCAGTTTAAAAGAGGGGCCGTAAACTCACCTTAACGTGCAAGCAAAGAATCCGAACAGCAAGCAATATATGCTACCGACACCCTAATAACAGTGTCGCTCAGTGAGTATAGGCGTAATATCATTACCCATATAACTCGTTTGTCCAAGGCGTTTTAAATGTTCAAAAGTGTGTATACGACGCCTAGTGATTCTACATGCAATAGTAAACCCTACGGACCCGTTGGTGAATACATTGGTTACAATTAGTTTCTACATTCCGTATGTGTCTCAGACAAGTGTACTTCAGTTACATATCAATTCCATACCACCTAAGACCTCAATTAAGCACATAAGCACATAATACACAATCTGTGTTTTCAGGACAGATTGTGCGCCATCAAAACTAATTTATTTAAAATAGCAAACCAGTGAGTTAACCTCCCAAATTTTTACTGAATTTACTTTGGGATTCACTCGACAATACCTATTTTTGTTTTGTCTCAATTCCAAACACAAAAATTATGAAAATTCGTACAACACAGCTAGGTCCAGAAAATCTCCTCAACAGGTCAGTTTAGTAGGAAAATTCTTAAAAATTGTGTATTCATCCAAACGAGATGAATCCACTTGGAAAAGCTCTATTTTTCCAGTATTGACCTACTGTAAAAATTTCATAATCTAATTCCTTGTAAATCTCAAGTTATGACCATTTAAAGTTAACCCAATTTACAAATCCGAAAATCTGATATGACCCCTAATCAATTAAAATTCCAAAAACGACTCAAACGACGTCCAAATTCGATGGTTTTGCCCATTATGAAAAGCTAAGACCTTGTACGTTACAATCATGCAAAGAATCGATCAAATCAATTGTTTTCAAGCCACGAAACAGACCCTACAAGTCGACTTTCAGAATCTGTCCAGATTCTGATCGTACAATATCATCAATTATATCAAACCCTAGTTGCATATTATCAATCAATAATACCTAATAATCATCATACAACTTTCCTAATACCTATTCCCATCAGATCCTATTATCAAACATGTCAAGATCAAAGCTTTTAAGATCAAAACACCAATAACTTGCGCAACAAGCATCCTATGATGTTACTACGCGTTTATTAATAGGTTTAATCCGTTTAATCTTCAAAAAGACTCATGTTTTAATGTTTATTAAACCCAATCAGACCTGGACAAACTTGTTATAGGATTTTTACAATAAAACATAAAGTAAAAAGCATAAGAAATCATGAGTTATACCCTTAGCTCTTCAAATCAATCAATCGCGCGCCTTGGAGCCTCCCAATTGATGATCTTAAGCCTTAGCAGGTGTTTTTGGAGTGAAATATTCGTGTGGGGCAGTAAGGGGGCGATTAGGGTTGAGTATGAGGGCTGCATGGGAGTTAAGGATGTTTAAATATGAGTTTGAGGCGGTTTAAACCCGTCAGTCCCCTTCGCGCGGCCGCTCGGAGCCTGTGAGCGGCCGCTCACAGGTCCGGGTGGCGCGCTTTTGTTTCGTTTCGCCTCCCGACGCGTTATCCTTCGACGTTTTCGTTATTTCGAACCGTAACAAGTGTAACCCCATGCGTTAAGACCCTAATCAACCTCATACTCCACTTTTAATAATTTTTATTAACGTGTTCGATTTAGGTTCACATAATCACGTATGGTTTTCACATAAGTTTGTCAGATATCACCGAGACACATAAGTTTGTTATTCACCAACGTCCGAGGTTCACTAATCATGAAATCACATGTTAACTCACACAAGGAGTCAGAACCCGACCCACACAAGGAGTCAAAGCATCTCATAACCCGCAGGTTAATTAGTCCCTAGATGTCCAAACCGGACTAGAAAACGTTTTGTAAGTTGTCTCAACCCGAGACAATGCACGTATGTCCTTTCTAGCTATCTAGCTAACCCTCGTTACGTATAATATACGCGTGACTCGCTAAGGTAGACTTTCATCTAGACAATGTTGTTAACCAGAATTTGCCGGGTGTCACACTGTGCATAGTTTCAGCTTTTAGGTTTTCCTCCTTCAAAGCTTCAAGCTGCGCAGAACGAATCTGGTCAGGTAGAGAAGAATGGATGGTGAGCTGTAAAGCCCTGATACGTCGCGGGTTCGCAGATTCCTTCCTGCTCAAGGCGTCAGCCACAACGTTCGCCTTGCCAGGATGGTACTTAATGGAACAATCATAATCGTTAAGAAGCTCGACCCAGCGACGCTGCCTCATATTCAACACCTTTTGATCAAAAATGTGCTGGAGACTCTTGTGATCGGTATAAACATCGCACTTGGTACCGTACAAGTAATGCCTCCAGATCTTCAGAGCGAAAACCACCGCTCCCAATTCCAAATCATGGGTAGTGTAGTTCTTCTCGTGAACCTTAAGTTGACGAGAAGCGTAAGCAATAACTTTCCCGCGTTGCATCAACACACAACCGAGACCACGAATAGAGGCGTCACAGTACACGACGAAGTCATCTGTACCATCTGGTAAGGATAAGATAGGTGCAGTGCAGAGTTTAAGTTTCAGCAATTGGAATGCCGATTCCTGTGAATCACCCCAGTCAAACTTTCGGTCCTTCTGGGTGAGAGTAGTGAGGGGTTGAGCGATCTTCGAAAATCCCTCAATGAAACGACGATAATAACCTGCGAGACCAAGGAATTGTCGCACCTCGGATGGCGTCTTTGGTGCTTCCCAGTCTTTAATAGCCTCGATCTTAGCCGGATCGACATGAATCCCTAGTTCATTCACCACATGACCTAGAAACTGAACTTCGCGTAACCAAAAGTCACACTTCGAGAACTTAGCATACAGTTGTTCCCGTCTCAAGAGTTCCAAGACAAGTCGCAAGTGTTCCTCGTGGTCCACCTTGCTCTTGGAATAGATCAGAATGTCATCAATGAAGACGATGACAAATTTATCAAGGTAAGGCTTACAGACACGGTTCATAAGATCCATGAAAACCGCTGGTGCGTTGGTGAGACCAAAGGGCATAACCAAAAACTCAAAATGGCCGTAACGAGTACGAAAAGCAGTCTTCGGAACATCGGATTCCTGCACGCGCAACTGGTGATACCCAGACCTTAAGTCAATCTTCGAATAATAGCTGGAACCCTGAAGCTGGTCAAAGAGGTCATCAATACGAGGAAGAGGATAACGATTCTTGAAGGTCACCTTGTTCAGCTCACGATAATCGATACACATACGAAGGCTCCCGTCTTTCTTCTTCACGAACAGAATAGGGGCTCCCCACGAAGAAGAGCTAGGCCGAATGAAACCCTTTTCCAAGAGTTCTTGTAACTGGTTGGACAACTCCAACATCTCTGGAGGTGCAAGACGATAAGGGGCTCGAGCAATAGGGGCCGCACCAGGTGCGAGATCAATACCAAACTCAACCTGTCTCTGATACCAATCTGTCACACCCTCAAATTCCACTTGCGGGGTTTTACCGCGAGGCGCATGGCATACCAGGATCCAAGTCAACGGTCACAATAAACGACATCTATATGCAATAAAAGTTACGTAGAAATACCAACCACGCAGTTTATAAGTAAAGTATAAAACGACAGCGGAAGCAAAATTTAATGTTTACAAAACCAATGTCAAAATGTGAATGCAAACACAACCCGGTTTGCTTATGTATGCAAGACTAGACGCGGTGCGACTCCAGTGCGCCTAAGACTCCCTGCTACCTTAGCGACCTGAGAAAACATGCGAAGTTAGACAACACTTAAAGTGCCGGTGAGTCACAGAGATATAGTTTGCAAAAGTTTATCATAAGTAAGCCAAACCCAACAACCCTTACATCTATACCTGATGCTAGCTAGACATCGTTACATGATACTATAGTGTCGTGAACCACTGCTGACAAGATAAGAATGCCTCAAACCCGTCACCGGTTCATCACCCGGTGCCGTAAGATATAGGACAAATATGCACCCGCCACCGACCTCCAGTCGGCCCGAGTGGGGCTAGTCAAGCCCAATAGATCTATTCACACCTTCCCCGCTATGTACCCACATATTGATGGTTCACTAAGATATGAGAGGACTTTAATGATGAAAGTATAAGTCACTAAGTATCCATGAGGTATCATGTAATATGTTGGTTTAAAAGTTTAGAAAGTTTACCGCATGTCTCTCCCCCAGGATGTTCCAAAAACAGTAAAGAATGGGGCTGTGACACACACCTTAGTTTGCGTTCCCAAAACAAGAATTTAGACAAGTCTTGATGATCCCAAGTACCGGCGATCTATCAATAAAGGTTGTATGAGAGTTGTGACTAATAACCCCAAGGCTATTCAGTCCCCGATTGTCCAGATCATGATTAAGTAAGTTTGAAAACGTGTTTGACAGTGTATCCGACACGTGAAACTGACCCGACATCCCGTTGGTGACCCATTACACAAGTAAATCAAGTACACATAGATTACACACAAGTTTCGAGCATAAAACACTTAGTTTGTATCAAAAATCTCATTTTAGTTAACGTAGGGTCGAAGGTGACTGTAAATGGTCGAAGGAGACTTTAAACGGTCGAATGTGGCTACCTTCGCCCCTTTTCTCCCTCCTTCACCCATTTGTAATACGTTCGACCATTTAGTAACCAGGTTCGACCCTGGAGTCCCTCCTTCGCACCATCGACCGGTCGAAGGAGGCCAGGTACGCCCCTGTTGTGCAATTTTCCCTAAAAACGCTTCAAACACCTTCAAAACGACTCGAAACCTCATCAAACACAGCAGTCAAGCATGGATAACTTATCCCTACAAAACCCTACCGATTTTACACCAAAATCTAGTCGTTTTACAAGTTTCCCAAAATAGTAAATTATGGAGATGTCACATCATCATGCATGCAATCTTTACCCAATTAGGAAACTTTATGAAATCAATCAATAATCAACTTAATATACTCAGATTACTATGAACAATAAACCCCCAATCATATCCCTATCACTATCATCATGAACAAGCCCTAGATCTAACCCAAAACCCCCAAAATGGATAAAACATCATCAATAACCAATTGTAACCTATCTCAATCATAAAACATCATCAATAGCAATCCTAGATCATTGTTATAACATCTATACAGCGGCCAATCATCAAACAATACATAACATCACATAAAACACCATTAACACATGTTAGTTTGTATGAAAACTCATTGTTTATGAATAGGTTTTGTTTAGAAAGACATTAGGAAGGTTTTTATCCATTAAAACATGTTTGTATCAGATCTGGACTCTTGGGGTTTAATAAAAACGAATCAAAATCGTTTAAAAAGGATTTAGAATGAAGAACACACCTTAGATCTTCACTCGTAATGATTTAGAGAGTTGGATTATGAAAAATAAGCTCAAAAACTCCTTCCCCAATGATAATAGTCGAAAGAGAGTGTTTAGAGGCGTTTAGGGTTTGTGAAATGATGAAAAATGACTAAGGATGGTATTTATACTATGTCCAGGTTCGACCCCTTCGTATGGGCGAATGTGGAAGTTAAGTGGTCGAAGGTACCTTTTCAAAACAGTTAGCCAGGTTCGACCCTTCATATGGGTCGAAGGTAGTTTTATACGGTCGAAGGAGACCTTTTTAGAAAACTGAGGGCCAGGTTCGACCCTTCGAACGGTCGAACCAGAGAGGTGTCATTTCCATATTTCCAGTTCGTCGTGTTTAGCACATTTTAACGCACCTTAACGCATGAACATGTAACCCTAATCTATGTTTCACATAATTAAGCATGGACAATCATCTAAACATCATTTAAACACATATTTGTATATAATCCACCATATAAGAATCATTCTACACCTAACACTTAATTTAGCTTATGTAATTCACCAATAACGGGACTCAAGACGCGTGTATATGTAAAAGACACCAATGATCCCTCAGATCATTGAACTCTGGACAATACGTAAGAAAACCCCGACTCAACTAACCCAGCTAAGTACGTAATTAAACTGTTTCCCGCTAAGGTAGACTTATAAGTTTAAATATGTTAAGTCAAATATGCCGGGTGTCACAAATTCCCTTCTCCAGTACTAAGTATGTTTGGACAATTAGGTTATATTTTGGGTGGACCTAGCTAATGTCTTAATGCATGTGAATTCGATGTTATTAAAAAGTAAATATATGTCCGTTTGTGTTTGTTTCCGTTCATGAACACTTGTTTGTGTTCATTACTGTCCGTTTGTGTTCGTTTGCGTGCATGAACAAAATTAACAAACGAACACGGACATGAGTGATTTCTTAACAAACGAACACGGACAAAAAATCTCGTTTGGTAAGTGTTCATGAACTGTTCGTGAACACATAATTTTCTTAACAAACGAACACGAAGAAGGCATTGTTCGTGGTCGTTTGGTTCGTTTGCAGCCCTACCTGTGTGATTGGAAACTTACTTCTTTTAATCTTCTTCAAAGTTACAGTACAATGTAAAAGATTTGAATGCAAAAGATTTAACATATATGAACATGCCAATTTAGGTAAAAGTTGAATTTGCTGAAATTAATGAATTACCAAAGACCCCTCTGCTATGATTTTTTGATATGTGTCAAATAGTACAGGGGTCTGTGGGTCAATAACGCATAGTTAGGGGGGTTATGTGTAGAAAGTTCATTGGTTGTTATAATGGGTTAACAACTAATGAGAATAGGTAGTGATTGATTGAACAAACTTCCTCTCTGTATTCTTCTTTTACATTCTATCACTTTTAAACTCAATCCAATCAATCTCCTCCAAGAAATAATAATAATAATACAGAAAGTATGTCTATATTATTTAGAGCATACCAAATCTCAAAATTCTATCATTGTCCACAGAGAGGCTCAAACCCTCAACTTCATGGGGAGAGAGAACATTTTACACATCTTAGTCCACTTAGACGAAAGGGCCGTTGATATGTAACACCTTAGTTACGTAGTAGTTGAGATAAAAAGAAACTAACTACTCACCATTATACTCATGTTAAATTGAGTCAAACGTCTTTAAGTTAAATTTTTTCACACTTCTTTAAAACATATTAGTCAATCAGATTGGTGTTTTAACTTTTGATGTTGTGACAAATTGAACAGATTAGAAAGTAGAAACTGACCAACACTCGACTGATGTCAGTGGCATTGTGCAACCGGTAGCAATTGTGCATCTATCCATTAGCGATAACCTGCCAAATTGATTAACTAAATATTCCGCTGCAACTAACTAATAATCAATATAGGGTATTAGCTAAACTTTAGCTTGATCGCAATCCAGATCAAATCAAGACAGTGTAGATTGTTCAAGGTTTCATTCATCTTGAGAGATCTTTTCCCCAATGAAGCTTTCATTTCACAGAAAAAGATTGCATAGCCCTTTCATACAAATATATAACAAGTCATTTTCAAAAGATGAAGTTATACATGTAATTTTTTCGTCTCTGATAACACTGTAATTATTACTATATTGTTCACCACATCAAAACTTCTCTTTTAACCCTAAAAAAACTGTTTTACATCTAATCTCAGCCATTCATATTGAGTGGTTTTTTCTAAGGGTAAATCTGAACCACAATAATTAGGTGGTTAATTTAAAATTTTGGCCGTTGTCTTTTGTAAAGAGCAGTTGCGCAGTGGTTTTCAATTTCCTACTATTTCTCCTTATTCCTTGCCACTCCACCCCAACTCCTTTACCCTTCCTTTTTATATACAGAGGATTATGTTACTAGAAATCCAATACCCACTCAACCCTAAACCCATGACCACCTACTTCTTCTCACAATCAGCCCTGCCACCAATTCCATTTGGTCTCCACACAGTCACCAGATAAAGAGATAACCAGGTATGATTGCCGCTTTTCTCATCTTCATTTATCATCTCGATTTTTAAATGTATATGAATTAGCTTTGTGATCTCTCTCTCCTCTCAATTTGATTTTCCCTCAATGATTGAGTTTCAAATTCTTTGCACCACGTGTGTGTGAGCAATTGTAGTGTAGGGAGAGAAGTAGTATTTATTATTATTATTATTATTATTATTATTATTATTATTATTATTAAATTTATTATTTGTATTTATAGTGGATGAGGCATTGAAAGTAGAGGTGTACAAAACCGGGTTTTTTGAATACCCGGGTTCGGTTACGTACCCGGGTTCGGGTATGACCGGGTAGGGTATAATCGGGTATTACGAAATAATCGGGTCGGGTTCGGGTAGGGTATTTTCGTGAAAAGCCATACCCTATATACCAGGTTCAGGTCGGGTTCGGGTTCGGGTTTTCAATACCCGGTTTCGGGTATACCCATTTTCGGGTACTAGATACCTATTTCCAAGTAAGCATGTGAATTTCCGACGCGACCCGAAAACACGACCCGAACCTAACACGAAATTAGCGGGTTTAGGTTTAGTCTAAATGGGTTCGGGTCAACTTGGGCGGGTTGGTTATACTATATATTGTTTTTTTACAATATGTTTTATGTTATAAATTAAATTGGTTAGGTATTTTATGCTACACTTATAACTTAAAATAGAAATTGGTATGAGATTTTATAAATAAAACATAAATGTTTTATATATATTTGTGTTTTTTGTAGTAAAATTTTAATTTTAATACATTAGTTTGCGAAAATACCCTACGGGTAGGGTCGGGTTTGGGTATTAAATAACCGGGTAGGGTCGGTTTCGGGTATTAAATAACCGGGTTTTAAAATACCCTACGGGTAGGGTTGGGTTCGGGCATTAAATAACCGGGTTTTAAAATACCCGGGTTCGGGTATTTTTTTCGGGTTCGGGTTCGGGTATTTTGTTCACCTCTATTTGAAAGATGTACAAAAGCACTGGCGGACTCAGGATTTTTCGCCACTGGGGTCCCCATTTTTTGGTGTTCGGATTTTTTACAACGAAATGTTAGTTTACGGCCCGGATGCCGTTCGGGTCAGGGCGGGGCGGCAACTAGTAAACATGAATCGCGCGTTGAGATGGTACACGAATAAAAATATAAGTCGTGTTCGTTCTGAAAAACATATAAATCTTTTTTGTAAACCTTAGTACTTGTTATTCTTACCTCAAACATGCCTAACAAGTGTTAGACAAAAAGCCCAACTAAGCAATGGCTTCCAAGCATCTCAAATATATTTCATAGACAACAATGGTTTGTTCCTACTCCCTAGTATCAAACGAATCCGATTAAGCCTTCGGCTTTAATACCAATATGGATGTTACTTCATTCAATTCACTTTAGTTATCATGCACATAACTTTTTTTTGAACGGATGCACATAACTATTTGAATGTAATTAAAGAGAGTGATTGAATTGATTTAAACAAATGCAAGAAACATATATTGATTATTGACCGAAGTGTTCCATATTCTCCGCATAAGTTTCCAATTATCTATATCTATATATATTAATATTAACTAGCCAGTTAATAACTAAATTTTAAAATTAAAAAAAGAGCCAAAAAAACAAAACATTTTTGACTCGAACCCAATACCTACATGTTATTTCACTTTGATTAAATGGGTTCCATCTTATTATTTTTATGGGGTCCTTACAAAAATCAATATACCGTTTCTACTACGATTTTAAAAAACACTGGTGTCTGGGGACCCCGATTCACTCCATGTGGGTCCGCCCCTGTACAAAAGTGCTTTTGATTTAAAACAAGTTGGAGTTTTTATGTTTGTCCCATGTGATGTAGTTCATTTTTGTCCCAAAAACTTATCTGGTAGTTTATTTTTTACATGTGATGTATTTATTGTTGGATATATAGGATGTCCGATGTAATTAAAAGTCGAGATCAACGTAACCCGAACCGGTACGATCCGAAGAGTTACACGTTGGTACACGAATCAGATAAGTTCACGCGTTGGTGGATTATTATTTATGAAATAATAATTGTTTTAGTCTTGAGGGATTTAATATTAATAAGATTAATATTAAGGAGTATCTTGAGGGACTTAATGTTAATAAGATTAATATTAAGGAGTATTAAGATATTTAGCAAGGGGGTTTATTGCAAGTTGTTGTCTTATAAAAGGAGGGTTAAGGAGTAAACCCTAATGCACACTTTTGATAAAACAACAAACCCTTGCCTCGTCTTCTTGGCTTTTTGCGGCCGCCACCAAAGAAAAGAAGGCCACCGCCTTCTTCTTTTTTGTTCGGCCATCAACCACCACAAGCCACCACCTTCCTCTTGCAAGTGTTGTTTCCCGGTTGGTTCGTGCTCGGTTGTGAACTTCCTACTAGCGAGGATTCGTTGTAACCCGCGTGTTACAATTCCGGTGTAGTCGTCAAAGGTTGATTACTAAACCCCCTATGGTTGTTTATTATTTATTTGTTTATACGCATTTAACTGAGATCCTGATTGGGAATATTTTATTAATCGGATTAATAAAATTAAATATATATTTATTCATATAAATCGGCTAATATTATATAATGTATATAATCGATTTTTCTAATGAATATAAACCGCTTCCGCTGTGTATACGATACCATGATTCCCAACAGTGGTATCAGAGCCACGGTTACGCGCGTATAGATGGTAAAGTTATAATTTTGATCTATGTTTTATTTGTCAAAAATTGCTTATTTTGATAAAAGATCAAAAGCTTTTAGTTGTTCATGGATTGTGATGTGAATCGAGCCCTAGGTATTTGACCCATGTCATGGTTGTGTTTGTGATGGTTTTATTTCTTTATTGATTTGTATTTTTTTATTACGGATTTTGGATCCGGTGTAATAGATAGGATTAGAATAGATTTGATTTTATTGTATTTTCAAATTTATTGTTGTAATCATACAAGTACAAGATCAAGACGAAGATATAAAGGACGAACAGGTTCCATGAAGATAGAGATCTCGGGTCAAGTGGGAGCTATATCAAAATAGTTTTTAAACCCTTTTGACTAGTTCGTTTCGTTTCTGGCTAAAACGAAACGGGCGACCTATTAGGGGCTCGATTCGTTTAATTTTATTGTTAGGTTTTGTGCTTGTGGTTTATTTATTGTAAATAATTTAGATAACCCAAAATAAATAAAATTTTCACAATCATGGCAACGGTTTTATTAAAACAAGTTTTATAAAACCGAAAAGCATATTTAATAAAAGGAGTTTTATTAATATTAAAACAAGTGCATTCGCGATAATACAACCAACGTAGTTTAAATAGGGTATTTAAAACTATACCGAGTCGAGTGTTGAAAGGAGTTTCAATTATCACGAATAATATAAAATTGGATTTTATAAACTGTTGTGTGACTCACATCATGCTAACGATTCATTCAATATATATTTATGGTAAATATTAAAAATTAAATCCCAATTTTAAATTGATGTTTCATGCCACCCTTAACGAGTTAACACTCCATTCTATATCGAACCCAAATGTTAGTGCTGACCCTGCATCTGGGCGTTGATCATGAGTGAAGGTAATCATCGCGGTTCCTGTGTAACATAGGCCAGTGTTACAGTTAACAGTAAAGGACCAAACATCGCTTGTTTGACAAGTGGGCATAGTTGGGGTTAAACATACATCGCTTTTAGTGATAACCCCAAAAAAGGAGAGTTGTGTAGTGGACACAATTAACAATCGTTGTTTACCTACCTAATCGTGCCAGTGGACAGTGCTAAGCCAGTTCATTGTGTATTGATGAATCGGGATCTCATCCTAATTAATTTTGCTTTTTGGGTCATAAAATAATTAGGATACTTAAAACATGAAATACTAATAAATTAGATTTTGAACTTTGTAGATGTCAACTGAAAACAATTCCGCCTCCCAATTCTCTCTCAAGTCCATCTTAGAGAAGGACAAACTTAACCACTCCAACTTCATGGACTGGCACCGCAACTTGAAAATTGTTCTCAAGGCGGAGAACAAGTTGTATGTTCTAGAAACGCCAGTTAGCACTCGTGTGCTAAAAATGAAGGCATATCTTGATCACTTGGCTCGTCTGGAATACCCCTTGAGCGATGAGTTAGCGGGGGATATTATCCTAAACTCATTGCCCAAGTCATATGACCAGTTCATTATGAACTACAATATGAACGGGATGGAAAAGACACTTGCAGAACTGCATCAGATGCTCAAAACTGTTGAGGTGAACATACCTAGCAAGACTGCACCAGTGCTAGTGATCAAGGAGGGACAAGTTAAGAAACCTAACACCAAGAAAATGGGCAATCAGGGCAAAGGGAAGGGGCAAAAGCATATATGTTGCCAATAAGAAACCTCGAAAAGATGCCAAGTGTTTTCATTGTGATGAAACTGGGCACTGGAAGAGGAACTGTCCTAAGTATTTAGCTGAGCTGAAGCAAGCTAAGGCTTCAGGAGGAGAGTCCTCAAGTATATATGTTATTGAAATCTTTGCTTTTCCTAGCAAAACATGGGTGTTTGACACAGGATGTGGTTTCCACATTTGTAATGTTTTGCAAGGACTAAGAAAGATTAGAAAGCTGAAACAAGGCGACTTGGAGGTCCATGTTGGCAATGGACAAAGAGTTGCTGTGAAGGCTATAGGAGAATGTATTCTCTTACTTCCTTCTGGTTTAGAACTTGTTTTGAACAATGTTTATTACATTCATAGTGTGACTAGAAATATTGTTTCAGTTTTGGCTTTGTGAGGACAAGGTTTTAATTATCGTTTCAATGGGGAATTTATTTCTGCTTATTTTAACGATGTATTTTACTTTGATGCAAAACCCAACAATGGGATCTATGAGATAGAAATTTAAAACGATAACATATTATGCAATATCTCCCATAAACGTAATAAGTTGGACTTTAATGATACGTATATGTGGCATTGTAGACTTGGTCACGTAATTGAGAATCGTGTTAAACAACTCAAAACCGCAGGAATCCTGGATTCCAAGGGTTCAGAGTCGTTTGGAAAATGCGAATCATGCTTAAGTGGAAAGTTAATGAAAGCACCTTTTTCAAATGTTGGAGAAAGAGCTGATGATTTGTTAGGACTTGTACATACAGATGTATGTGGTCCATTCAGAACAATGTCAAGACATGGAGAAAGATACTTTGTTACATTTACTGATGATTTCAGTAGATATGGTTATGTTTATCTTATGAAGCATAAACATGAAACTCTTGAAAAGTTCAAAGAGTACCAAAACGAAGTAGAAAATCAGCTAAATAGAACTATTAAAATGCTTCGATCAGATCGAGGCGGTGAATATCTTAGTCAGGAATTCATCGACCATCTAAAGGATTGTGGAATAGTTTCACAACTCACTCCACCTGGAACACCGCAACATAATGGTGTGTCTGAGCGGAGAAATCGAACTCTATTAGATATGATTCGATCAATGATGTGTCGAACAAACCTTCCAAAATCCTTTTGAAGTTATGCTTTGGAAACTGCCGCAAGACTTGTGAATATAGCTCCAACGAAGAAGGTTGATAGAACGCCTTATGAGATATGGCATGGAAAGAAACCTCATGTATCCTACCTTAAAGTCTGGGGATGTAATGCTTATGTCACTCTAGAATCTTCGGATAAACTAGATCGCAGAGGCGAAAAAGTGGTTTTCGTTGGATACGGTAAGAAGATCGGTTACCTGTTCTACCACCCCACTAAAAATAAGATTTTCACCAAACGCAGAGGTACTTTCTTAGAGGAAGAGCTTCCGACGTGAGGGATTGGAGATAACTATGTGGATCTTGAAGAAATTCGAGAATCACAAGTGACTGAACCAGCTGTTCAGACAGAACCAGATGTAACTGATCCAGTTGTTGAAGTTGAGCCTGAGTGGACTCAAGAAACAACAGAAACACCAAGTGTTCGGAAAAGTATTAGGGATCGTCGTGCACCGGTAAGGTATGACGATATCTTCATGATTGATGAAGCTGAGCCTACTACTTACAAAGCTGCAATCTTGGATTCAGAATCCAAGAAATCGCAAGAAGCCATGAATGCAGAGATGCAATCCATGTATGATAACCAAGTCTGGGATTTGGTTGATCTTCCTACCGAATGTCGGACTGTGGGAAACAAATGGATCTTCAAGAAGAAGACTGACATGGATGTGAATGTGCAAACCTACAAAGCAAGGCTTGTAGCGAAAGGTTTTACTCAGACTCAAGGAATTGACTATGAGGAAACTTTCTCGCCAGTGGCCATGCTTAAGTCTATTAGAATTCTACTTGCCATTGCTGCATATTATGACTATGAGATATGGTAGATGGATGTCAAAACCGCGTTCCTTAATGGACACTTACTGGAAGATGTCTATATGGTTCAACCTGAAGGTTTTGTCGATCCAAAGAATCCTAATAAGGTGTGCAAGCTGAATAAATCCATCTATGGATTAAAGCAAGCATCTCGCAGCTGGAATCTCCGTTTTGATCAGAAAATTAAAGAGTTTGGTTTTATCAAGAACGAAGATGAACCGTGTGTTTACAAGAAGTCTAGTGGGAGCTATATTACTTTTCTTATACTGTATGTAGATGACATACTAATCATTGGAAACAATATCCCTATGCTTAAAGATGTTAAGACCTGGTAGCAATGGCGAAGGTTTGTAGGGGCGGGGAGGGGCGGCCGACTCCCCCGGATTTTCGCGCAGAAGTTCCGATTATATAGTATCCGTATAGAAAATTTTGAAAATATAGGGTTTCGACCCCCCGAAACTGGTTTTCGACCCCCCAAAAACAGTGACTTCCGAACCCCCGGTGACTTCCGACCCCCCAAACCTTCGGGTCAAGCTTCGCCACTGCCTGGTTGGGTAAATGTTTCGCAATGAAAGATCTTGGTGAAGCCGCTTATATTCTGGGAATAAAGATTTATAGAGATAGATCAAAGCGGTTATTGGGTTTGAGTCAAAGTACATATATTGATAAGGTCTTACGACGCTTCTCAATGCAAGACTCAAAAAGGGGGCTCTTGCCCATGGCACATGGAACCATTCTTGATAACAAGCAGTGTGCAAATACTGAAGAGGAAAGGAAGAAAATGGAAGGTGTTCCATATGCTTCTGCGATTGGTTCCATCATGTATGCCATGTTATGTACTAGACCTGATGTCTCGTATGCTCTTAGCATGACGAGTAGATATCAACAGAATCCAGGAGAGAGTCACTAGGCTGCAGTGAAGAACATTCTTAAGTACTTAAGAAGGACTAAGGACATGTTCTTAATATATAGAGGACTGGATGAGGAGCTGTCAGTTAAGTGTTATACTGATGCAAGCTTCCAGACTGATCGTGATGATTCAAGGTCACAAATGGGATATGTTTTCATTCTGAATGGTGGGGCTGTAACTTGGAACAGCTTTAAGCAAAGTGTGGTTGCTTAATCCACCTGTGAATCAGAATACAATGCTGCATCGGATGCTGTAAAGGAGGCTGCCTGGATGAAGAAGTTCATTGGTGATCTCGATGTTATGCAACCAATCGAGATACTGTGTGACAACACTGGTGCCATTGCTCTTGCAAAGGAACCAAGGTCACTTCAGACCACAAGGCATATACTCAAGAAATTGCACTATATTAGAGAGATAATAGGACGTGGAGACATCGTAATAAACAAAGTTCATACAGATCTGAATCTGGCTGACCCCTTTACTAAGCCTTTACCTCAAGTTAAACATGAGGAGCATGTTGGAAAGATAGGGCTTAGAGTTGCTAGACAGTGGGCATGATCTGTAGTTAGTATTGGTGTTTTATTTTGAACTATGACAGTTATATTGAATGTTTATTTGATTTAATGGGTTAAATGCAAATTTAAATATTTTTTAACTGTGTTCGTTATTTGTATGTTTAAATCCTTGAATATGAGTATTCTAAATGTCCGTAGTCGATCAAATTGCATGGGAATGAATTTGAATGTAAGACTATTGTGAATTGAGATGGTTGTATTCATGAGATGAATAGCTCAAGGGTTTGAGGATCATAATTCACAGATATCATTAGGGAATGATATTGGATGTAACTCGCTTCAAAACGATCTCCATGGATCGGTGTCATGAGATGTTTTGATATTGATATGTTCAATCTGTCCTTTTTCCTAAGGCACATATTAAACTACATTGATCAAGGACTATCTTTGATGTTATCTTACACTATCCTGAAACATGGGTAGGAATAAGGGTAGCGTTGGGAGAAATCTGAGATTAAGTGGGAGTTGTATGACGCTGATGGAATTCTGTACTTCTATATGATTAGAAGTCTAGACATTCTGGCGCCCTCGTAAAACTCAAACTGGTATAAACGCGTGGCCACGCTCGGACTAAGGTAGTTCGTTAGACCATTTTGAATTAGAGACGAGAATAAAGAATAGTTGATCACTTTATAAGAATGAATGATCCATGTCTTATGATCAACGGATGTCTATACAGAAGGGACTTATTGATATAATTATCAGGGCTATAGTATTTGGTTAAGTAAAGCGTTACTTGAACTCAAAGAACTAGTTGACGACTGTAAAGTGTCATACTGGTTTGGGTGCAATGCGATGCAGCTAGGCGTCCAACTCTGCGCACATTGACTCATTTAATTAAAATCGTCCAAGTGGAAGATTGTTGGATATATAGGATGTCCGATGTAATTAAAAGTCGAGATCAACGTAACCCGAACCGGTACGATCAGAAGAGTTACACGTTGGTACACGAATCAGATAAGTTCACGCGTTGGTGGATTATTATTTATGAAATAATAATTGTTTTTGTCTTGAGGGATTTAATATTAATAAGATTAATATTAAGGAGTATCTTGAGGGACTTAATGTTAATAAGATTAATATTAAGGAGTATTAAGATATTTAGCAAGGGGGTTTATTGCAAGTTGTTGTCTTATAAAAGGAGGGCTAAGGAGTAAACCCTAATGCACACTTTTGATAAAACAACAAACCCTTGCCTCCTCTTCTTGGCTTTTTGCGGCCGCCACCAAAGAAAAGAAGGTCACCGCCTTCTTCTTTTTTGTTCGGCCATCAACCACCACAAGCCACCACCTTCCTCTTGCAAGTGTTGTTTCCCGGTTGGTTCGTGCTCGGTTGTGAACTTCCTACTAGCGAGGATTCGTTGTAACCCGCGTGTTACAATTCCGGTGTAGTCGTCAAAGGTTGATTACTAAACCCCCTATGGTTGTTTATTATTTATTTGTTTATACGCGTTTAACTGAGATCCTGATTGGGAATATTTTATTAATCGGATTAATAAAATTAAATATATATTTATTCATATAAATCGGCTAATATTATATAATGTATATAATCGATTTTTCTAATAAATATAAACCGCTTCCGCTGTGTATACGATACCATGATTCCCAACAGTTATGTTGGAGTTTTTATGTTTGAATTTTTAGATCCTCTTCTTTTGATGGTATAATATAAGTTTATTACTATATATATGTAATTTAATCAGAATGATGACTTAACAAAATTGTGTTGTTTATCTCTTGTATTCATGGTTACCAACTGGATATTAATTCAACCAGGATCAATAATTTGAATGAAATGATATGGTTATTATTTAATTGGATCACAACTCAGTTATGAATAAAGTAACCTGCATTTTTATGTTTTGAACAGTTGTTTGAGAACATGAGATAGTTAGCTAATAAGTTTGTTTGCTTAATAATTATGTGTTCTTGATGGTCTCATCTCTTAATTTTCGAGGTAACTTGATGTGTATTCGACAAGTTATATCACAACCCCTCTTCAGTTCCTTTCCAGCTTAAGTACTTATGGATGGTATCTTCAGCTATCAGTTCACATGAAATGATTCATTGATGATTTGATGGTAATGTAGATCCCATTTTCAACTATGAATCACTTGAGAACACATGGATATAACCTTTGTTTTTGTTTCAATCTATTTCAGTTTCTCTTATCATAGCCATGATGATTACATTCATGATGTATGAACTTTGCATGCCATATAACCTCACCTTGTAAATTTGAAAAAAAAGTTCATCCTCTCTAATAATATAATATTTGGTTTCTATATTTGTTGGAAACAATGAGAAAAAGTGAATCTCTTCATGTGAAGTATTTATATTCTTTGTTGATTTGCTACTAAAATTGTTAGACGAATATCTCAAGTTTTGGCCACACAGGTTCTATATTACTATTAGCCTTGCTTCATGTGACCTTTTATCTAACAAGCGTAAAGAAAATGGTTAAATCATCTAAAAACAACATTATGCAAATAGAGATTTTTTATTCAGGTTTTCTTTGGTTCAAAGAAGTAAAAGTAAGAATGATAATTATCCAGTTATGGATATAGCATTTTAGGAGGTTGTAAACTTTTCTTGGTTTTAAACCGTTTGATCTGTTTCCTTTATTCCTATTATGTCCGATGTAATTAAAAGTTTAGGTCAATGTAACCCGACCCGGTACGATCAGAAGAGTTACACGTTAGTACACGAATCAGATAAGTTCATGAGTAGATAGATTATTATTTATGAAATAATAATTGTTTTAGACTTGAGGGACTTAATATTAATAAGATTAATATTAAGGATTATTAAGATATTTAACAAGGGGGCTTAATGTAAGTTATTGTTTTATAAAAGGAGGGTTAAGGAGTAAACCCTAATCACACTTTTATAAAAACAAAACATCTCTTGCCTCCTCTCAAAGGATTTGCGGCCACCACCCTTAAAGAAGGGCCGCCACCTCCTTCTTCTTTGGTCCGGCCATCAACCACCACAAACCACCACCTTCCTCTTGCAAGTGTTGCTTCCCTGTTGGATCGTGCACGGTGTGAACTTCCTACTAGCGAGGATTCGTTGTAACCCGCGTGTTACAATTCCGGTGTAGTCGTCAAAGGTTGATTACTAAACCCCCCTATGGTTGTTTTTATTATTTATTTGTTTATACGTGTTTAACTGAGATCCTAATTGGGAATATTTTATTAATCGGATTAATAAAATTAATTATATATTTATATATATAAATCGGCCAACATTATATATTGTATATAATCGATTTTTATAAAAATATCAACCGCTTCCGCTGTGTATACGATATCATGATTCCCAACAGTGGTATCAGAGCCACGGTTATGCGCGTATAGATGGTAAAGTTATAATTTTGATCTACGTTTTATTTGTCAAAAATTATTTTTTTTTGACAAAAGATCAAAAGCTTTTTGTTGTTCATGGATTGTGATGTGAATCGAGCCCTAGGTGTTTTGACCCTTGTCGTGGTTGTGTTTGTGATGTTTTATTTTTTTATTGATTTGTATTTTTATTGCGGATATTGGATCCAGTGTAATAGATAGGATTAGAATAGATTTGTTTTTTTTTTTTTTGTATTTCAAATTTATTTGTAATCCTACAAGTACAAGATCAAGACGAAGATAAAAGGACGAACAGGTTCAATGAAGATAGAGATCTCGGGTCAAGTGGGAGCTATATCAAAATAGTTTTGAAACCCTTTTGACTAGTTCGTTTCGTTTCTGGCTAAAACGAAACGGGCGACCTATTATGGGCTCGATTCGTTTAATTTTATTGTTATGTTTTGTGGTTGTGGTTTATTTATTGTAAATAATTTAGATAACCCAAAATAAATAAAATATTCACAATCATGGCAACGGTTTTATTAAAACAAGTTTTATAAAAACCGAAAAGCATATTTAATAAAAGGAGTTTTATTAATATTAAAACAAGTCCATTCGCGATAATACGACCAACGTAGTTTAAATAGGGTATTTAAAACTATACCGTGTCGAGTGTTGAAAGGAGTTTCAATTATCACGAACAATATAAAATTGGATTTTATAAACTGTTGTGTGACTCACATCATGCTAACGAGTCATTCAGTATATTTATGGTAAATATTAAAATTAAATCCCAATTTTAAATTGATGTTTCATACCACCCTTAACGAGTTAACACTCCATTCTATATCGAACCCGAATGTTAGTGCTGACCCTGCATCTGGGCGTTGATCATGAGTGAAGGTAATCATCACGGTTCCTGTGTAACATAGGCCGGTGTTACAGTTAACAGTAAAGGACCAAACATCGCTTGTTTGACAAGTGGGCATAGTTGGGGTTAAACATACATCGCTTTTAGAGATAACCCCAAAAGGAGAGTTGTGTAGTGGACACAATTAACAATCGTTGTTTACCTACCTAATCATGCCAGTGGACAGTGCTAAGCCAGTTCATTGTGTATTGATAAATCGGGATCTCATCCTAATTAATTTTGCTTTTTGTGACATAAAATAATTAGGATACTTAAAACATGAAATACTAATACATTAATTTTGAACTTTGTAGATGTTAACTGAAAACAATTCCACCTCCCATTTCTCTCTCAAGTCCATCTTAGAGAAGGACAAACTGAACCACTCCAACTTCATGGACTGGCACCGCAACTTGAAAATTGTTCTCAAAGCGGAGAACAAATTATATGTTCTTGAAGAACCAGTCCCTGATGAACCCATAAATCCCAAGAGTGAGCTTTATAAAACCTGGGCTAAGCATTTTGATGACTCTTTGAAAGTCTCATGTCTGATGCTGGCATCCATGATCCCTGAACTTCAAAGGACCATGGAGGACATGGATGCATACGACATGAATCAGCATTTGATGGAAATGTTCCAACAAAATGCTCGCCATGAGAGGTTTGATGTGATGCGATCACTTATAACCACTCGTATGCAAGAGGGTACACCAGTTGGCACTCATGTGCTAAAAATGAAGGCATACGTTGATCACTTGGCTCGTCTGGAATCCCCCTTGAGCGATGAGTTAGCTGGGGATATCATCGTGAACTCATTGCCTAAGTCATATGACCAGTTCATTATGAACTATAATATGAATGGGATGGAGAAGACACTTGCAGAACTGCATCAGATGCTCAAAACTGCCGAGGTAAACATACCTGGCAAAACTGCACCAGTGCTAATGATCAGGGAGGGTCAGATTAAGAAACCTAAAACCAAGAAGAGGGGCTATCAAGGCAAAGGGAAGGGAAAGGGCAAAGTTGTTGCCAACAAGAAACCTTTGAAAGATGCCAAATGTTTTCATTGTGATGAAACTGGGCACTGGAAAAGGAACTGTGCTAAGTATTTAGCTGAACTGAAGCAAGCCAAGGCTTCTGGAGGAGAGTCCTCAGGTATATATGTTATTGAAATCTTTCTTTTTTCTGGCAAAACATGGGTGTTTGACACAGGATGTGGTTTCCACATTTGTAATGTTTTGCAGGGACTAAGAAAGATTAGAAAGCTGAAACAAGGTGACTTGGAGGTCCATGTTGGCAATGGATAAAGAGTTGCAGTGAAGGCAATAGGAGAATATGTTCTTTTACTACCTTCTGGTTTAGAACTTGTTTTGAACAATGTTTATTACATTCCTAGTGTGACTAGAAATATTGTTTCATTTCATGCTTTGCGTAGACAAGGTTTTCATTATCGTTTTAATGGTGAATTTATTTCTGCTTATTTTAACGATGTATTTTACTTTGATGCAAAACCCAACAATGCGATCTATAAGATAGAAATCTAAAACGATAACATATTATGCAATATCTCCCATAAACGTAATAAGTTGGACTTTAATGATACGTATATGTGGCA
Organism: Ambrosia trifida; assembly: GCA_028751855.1. NCBI lineage: Eukaryota > Viridiplantae > Streptophyta > Magnoliopsida > Asterales > Asteraceae > Ambrosia > Ambrosia trifida. The sequence goes on along the minus strand of CM054129.1, from coordinate 17,956,570 downwards.
TTGTAGACTTGGTCACATAAGTGAGAATCGTGTTAAACAACTCAAAACCGCAGGAATCCTGGATTCCAAGGGTTCGGAGTCGTTTGGAAAATGTGAATCATGCTTAAGTGGAAAGTTAACAAAAGCACCTTTTTCAAATGTTGGAGAAAGAGCTGATGATTTGTTAGGACTTGTACATACAGATGTATGTGGTCCATTCAGAACAATGTCAAGACATGGAGAAAGATACTTTGTTACATTTACTAATGATTTCAGTAGATATGGTTATGTTTATCTTATGAAGCATAAACATGAAACTCTTGAAAAGTTCAAAGAGTACCAAAACGAAGTAGAAAATCAGCTAAATAGAACTATTAAAATGCTTCGATCAGATCGAGGCGGTGAATATCTTAGTCAGGAATTCATCGACCATCTAAAGGATTGTGGAATAGTTTCACAACTCACTCCACCTGGAACACTGCAACATAATGGTGTGTCTGAGCGGAGAAATCGAACTCTATTAGATATGATTCGATCAATGATGTGTCGAACAAACCTTCCAAAATCCTTTTGGAGTTATGCTTTGGAAACTGCCGCAAGACTTGTGAATATAGCTCCAACGAAAAAGGCTGATAAAACGCCTTATGAGATATGGCATGGAAAGAAACCTCATGTATCCTACCTTAAAGTCTGGGGATGTAATGCTTATGTCACTCTAGAATCTTCGGATAAACTAGATCCTAGAGGTGAAAAAGTGGTTTTCGTTGGATACGGTAAGAAGATCGGTTACCTATTCTACCACCCCACTGAAAAATAAGATTTTCACCAAACGTGGAGGCACTTTCTTAGAGGAAGAGCTTCTGGCACGAGGGATTGGAGATAACCATGTGGATCTTGAAGAAATTCGAGAATCACAAGTGACTGAACCAGTTGTTCAGACAGAACCAGATGTAACTGATCCAGTTGTTGAAGTAATGGCAAGAAGCCATGAATGCAGAGATACAATCCATGTATGGTAACCAAGTCTGGGATTTGGTTGATCTTCCTACCGAATGTCGGACTGTGGGAAACAAATGGATCTTCAAGAAGAAGACTGACATGGATGGGAATGTGCAAACCTACAAAGCAAGGGTTGTAGCGAAAGGTTTTACTCAGACTCAAGGAATTGATTATGAGGAAACTTTCTCGCCAGTAGCCATGCTTAAGTCTATTAGAATTCTACTTGCCATTGCTGCATATTATGACTATGAGATATGGCAGATGGATGTCAAAACCGCGTTCCTTAATGGAGACTTACCGGAAGATGTCTATATGGTTCAACCTGAAGGTTTTGTCAATCCAAAGAATCCTAATAAGGTGTGCAAGCTGAATAAATCCATCTATGGATTAAAGCAAGCATCTCGCAGCTGGAATCTCCGTTTTGATCAGAAAATCAAAGAGTTTGGTCTTATAAAGAACGAAGATGAACCGTGTGTTTATAAGAAATCTAGTGGGAGCTATATCACTTTTCTTATATTGTATGTAGATGACATACTTAATCATTGGAAACAATATCCCTATGCTTAAAGATGTTAAGACCTGGTTGGGTAAATGTTTCGCAATGAAAGATCTTGGTGAAGCCGCTTATATTATGAGAATAAAGATTTATAGAGATAGATCAAAGCGGTTATTGGGTTTGAGTCAAAGTACATATATTGATAAGGTCTTACGACACTTCTCAATGCAAGACTCAAAAAGGGGGCTCTTGCCCATGGCACATGGAACCATTCTTAATAACAAGCAGTGTGCAAATACTGAAGAGGAAAAGAAGAAAATGGAAGGTGTTCCATATGCTTATGCGATTGGTTCCATCATGTATGCCATGTTATGTACTAGACCTGATGTCTCGTATGCTCTTAGCATGACGAGTAGATATCAACAGAATCCAGGAGAGAGTCACTGGGCTGCAGTGAAGAACATTCTTAAGTACCTGAGAAGGACTAAGGACATGTTCTTAATATATGGAGGACTGGAGAAGGAGCTGTCAGTTAAGTGTTATACTGATGCAAGCTTCCAGACTGATCGTGATGACTCAAGATCACAAACGGGATATGTTTTCATTCTGAATGGTGGGGCTATTACTTGGAAGAGCTCTAAGCAAAGTGTGGTTGCTCAATCCACCTGTGAATCAGAATACATTGCTGCATCGGATGTTGCAAAGGAGGCTGTCTAGATGAAGAAGTTCATTACTGATCTCGATGTTGTGCCTAGCATAAAGAAACCAATCGAGATATTGTGTGACAACACTGGTGTCATTGCTCTTGCAAAGGAACCAAGGTCACATCAGACCGCAAGGCATATACTCAAAAAGTTCCACTATATTAGAGAAATAGTAGAGCGTGGAGACGTCGTGATGAACAAAGTTCATATAGATCTAAATCTGGTTGACCCCTTTACTAAGCCTTTACCTCAAGCTAGACATGAGGAGCATGCTGGAAATATAGGGCTTAGAGTTGTTAGACAATGAGCATGATCTGTAATTAGTATTGATGTTTTATTTTGAACTATGACAGTTATGTTGAATGTTTATTTGATTTAATGGGTTAAATGCAAATTTAAATATTTATTAACTATGTTCATTTATTTGTATGTTTAAATCCTTGAATAAGAGTATTCTAAATGTTCGTTGTCGATCAAATTACATGGGAATGAATTTGAATGTAAGACTATTGTGAATTGGGATGGTTGTATTCATGAGATGAATAGCTCAAGGGTTTGAGGATCATAATTCACATATATTATTAGGGAATAATATTGGATGTAACTCGCTTCAAAACGATATCCATGGATCTGTGTCATGAGATGTTTTGATATTGATATGTTCAATCTGTCTATTTTCCTAAGGCACATATTAAAATACATTGATCAAGGACTATCTTTGATGTTATCTTACACTATCCTGAAACATGGGTAGCAATAAGGGTAGCGTTGGGAGAAATCCGAGATTAAGTGGGAGTTGTATGACGCTGATGGAATTCTGTACTTTTATGGGATTAGAAGTCTAGACATTCTGGCGCCCTCGAAAAACTCAAACTGGTATAAACGCGTGGCCACGCTCGGACTAAGGTAGTTCGTTAGACCATTTTGAATTAGAGACGAGAATAGAGAATAGTTTATCACTATATCAGAATGAATGATCCATGTCTTATGATCAACGGATGTCTATACAGAAGGGACTTATTGATAGAATTATCAGGGCTATAGTATTTGGTTAAGTAAAGTGTTACTTGAACTTAAAGAACTAGTTGACGACTGTAAAGTGTCATACTGTGTTGGGTGCAATGCGATGCAGCTAGGCGTCCAACTTTGCGCACGTTGACTCATTTAATTAAAATCGTCCAAGTGGGAGATTGTTGGATATATAGTATGTCCGATGTAATTAAAAGTCGAGGTCAATGTAACCCGACCCGGTACGATCCGAAGAGTTACACGTTATTACACGAATCAGATAAGTTCATGAGTAGATGGATTATTATTTATCAAATAATAATTGTTTTAGACTTGAGGGACTTAATATTAATAAGATTAATATTAAGGAGTATTAAGATATTTAGCAAGGGGGTTTATTTCAAGTTGTTGTCTTATAAAAGGAGGGTTAAGGAGTAAACCCTAATCACACCTTTTATCAAAACAACCTATCATTGCCTCCTCTCTAAGTATTTGCGGCCGCCACCCTTAAAGAAGGGTTGCCGCCTTCATCTTCTTTGGTCCGGCCATCAACCACCACCTTCCTCTTGCAAGCGTTGCTTCCCTGTTGGTTCGTGCACGGTGTGAACTTCCTACTAGCGAGGATTCGTTGTAACCCGCGTGTTACAATTCCGGTGTAGTCGTCAAAGGTTGATTACTTAACCCCCTATGGTTGTTTTTATTATTTATTTGTTTATACGCGTTTAACTAAGATCCTGATTGGGAATATTTTATTAATCGGATTAATAAAATTAATTATATATTTATATATATAAATCGGCCAACATTATATATTGTATATAATCGATTTTTATAGAAATATTAACCGCTTCCGCTGTGTATACGATACCATGATTCCCAACAGTTTTGGCCACACAAGTTCTATATTAGCCTTGCTTCATGTGACCTTTTATCTAACAAGCGTAAAGAAAATGGTTAAATCGTCTAAAAACAACATTATGCAAATAGAGATTTTTTATTCAGTTTTTCTTTGGTTCAAAGAAGTAAAAGTAAGAATGATAATTATCCAGTTATGGATATAGCATTTTAGGAGGTTGTAAACTTTTCTTGGTTTTCAACCGTTTGATCTGATTCCTTTATTCCTATATTTTTTTGTGCAATAAATGTTGACCCGTGAAATATGTTTAAGGAAATCTGTTTTCAACAACTTTGAGTTTCGGTTTAGAGTCTCCCTTCGGATGGACGGAAACTTGCCATTGAAATCTCGCATTATTCAAATCTGTTTGATGGTTTTGGCTTTTCATGGATGCACACCAAGTGTTTGAGAAAATGCCCTGGTTTTTTACTTTTTAGTATATGTGATTGTTGTTAACATTTTTTTTTTGTGAAGGTGAAACTACTGTCGCCTAGTCTTATGCCGAAGCTTGGGAAAGCCGGAAGCTTACTGAGCAGACAGGCCATTGTGCATAGCCTTGTGCATATTGAAAGTTGGGCCATTGATTTGTCTTTGGTATATCTTCTTCTGTATCTATTTAATATGTATATTGGATATACTATATTTCGGAACTTCTAGGTGTTAGTAGCGATTGATGACGGTTGCAAAGTTAAAATGTGTTCTACGATTTGTCTGATTGTTTGTGTATACTATTTAAACAGGATATTATTGCGCGCGTTTTGGTAAGCAAGAGTTGATGCCAAGAGAGTTCTTTGATGATTTTGTAAGAGTTGCTCAAGATGAAGGCCCCCACTTCACTCTTCTTGCAGCCTGGCTTGAGGAATTGGGTTCTTATTATGGAGCTCTCCCGGCTCATGATGGTTTGTGGGACTTGCCTGTTGCTACATCAAAAGACCTATTGTAATACTTTGCTTGGTTAATCTTAATTTCAAGGCATGAGGTAGATTATTCTCTAATTAATATTTTGTTATTTTTATTATTTTTAGATTTTGTTAAGGTAATTGTAATTTATAATACTTTGCTTGGTTAATCTTAATTAGTTGAAACTGCTTGTGATTTGTAGAGTAATTTATTCTTAGATTTTAGATAGATAATTGAATTTAGAATTATGAATATTGAATAGTATTATTGTTTTTAGTGGCCTATTTGTGAAAATTGTTTTGTGGTGAGACTCAAAGCTACTTTAGTATCATCCAGAGATTTTATGTATATGTATATGTATATGTGGGGTATATGTATTTATGATTTGTTTGGTGAGATATTTGTATGCTGATGTTTTATTTTCATTGGTTCGATAACTTTCAAAATAAGTATTATTTATGGAATATATTTGTTGTCTTAAAGATTACTCTACTTGGAAGCATAGGGTGTTATGGTTAGTTGGTTACCCTTGAACTATGTTTAACATAATCTATCTGTTATTGTTATCGACCCGACCATTCTGTTGGTTGATTTTAGTGCAGGAATGGCTACCAAAGTACAAACTAAGACGCATTTTCTAGGTTCGGTCATGGATCTAAACAACGGTCCGTGCAATGGTATGTGTGACCCGACCCGTATCATGATGACAGAAACCCGGGTTACAACTGCTTTTTGATGAGCCAAACCATGGGTGAACTTTTGGGATATCCAAAAGAACAAATGAGGCTAACGATTTTGAAGCAAGAGTCGATCTTCAGGCAGCAGGTCTATACAAAATATGATTTTACTTGAAAATAGTTTTGTTAAGCTTTTTGTGTTCCATTTTTTCAGGAACTTCATCGACTGTATAAAAGACAAAAATACTTGATAAACGAGTTCACAGTGAACGAGCATTACAAGTTTACGTTACATGTAGGTGCAGCAAATTCAAGTAATTATTTGAGTCATATATCTTCACAGATTTCCAAAGATACGCATACTCAGAGAAGAGTGATTGATTTAGAACTTCCTGCTGATGTAGATGAGGATAATGAAGGAAATCAAGCGGTAAAAATTGTTCAAAATTTAAGCAAGAATAGAGGCTATAATTTGGCTGATCTTAATGAACCAATTCATATGGAAGAAGCATCTTTTACACCATCTGTTAACAGTGATTACCGTGTTAGTGATAAACTACAAAAGCAAGATTTATCTACAAATTCAAAGTTCTGCTACTTGCAAGCTAAGCCAAAGAAAGCTCATGAGCATTTATCGAGGAACACAACGGTATTTGGTGTTGAACTTTCTGAAAGCAGCCATAAGCCATCTTTTGATTCTTTGAAGTCTTCTTCATGGGATCAAAATATTCAATATACTGTATACACATTGTTCGAAAACCCGTCCCAGCGGACGGGTATAATACTAGTTTTAAATTAACTTATATATATTATCTTTAGTTAATCCTACCAGACTACAAATCAAGTTAATAGACATTCAAAACCGAAATGGTAAAAAATAAATCCTGAATTTGCCTCTACTTCATAGAGTCCATATAGGGCTTCCAAATAATTTGTCGTAAGGAATAAGGTAGAGATAACAAACACGGCTCATGTTATGTATACATGACAGGAGTGACTATTCCTATTGACCAAGTGTAAAAGTAAAGGAAATTTCAATGGAAAGAAAAACAAGGCACTAAAAACATAAACATACTTTTCATATGTCTATTTATGCGACTAAAACATATAGTGGAAGAGTTGAGTAAAGTAAAGTTGCTAAGATCTTGATGATTATATATCACCATTAATATTATTTCTTATACCAGAGCGAGATTATTAGTTTCTACCTGGAAACAATGGCTTACAGAAGCATATTCCTCTTCATCGCTTTATTTTGGTTTTCGTTCAACAATCCTTGTTATTCAGAAACAGATACCTTACATCAAGGCCAAGAGCTCAAGGATTGGGATGAACTGATTTCATCCAACAAGGTCTTCTGTTTGAAGTTCTTTAGCTTTGGCACTATGGTGCATCCTTATTTAGGAGTATTCTACAACAACGTGCAAATCAGATACCGTAATTCGGACAACTACTACCAAAAGAAGGAAGATGATAAGTTTCGTAATATGGCAGTTTGGGTAGCAAACAGAAACAACCCAATCCTGGATGTATCCGGCAAGCTCATCGTAGATGGTCATGGAAAGCTCAGCATTTTATCCAAGGGAAGCACTGTTGTTGATCTTTTCAGTCCGACTACCCTGGTAACACGGAAAGCGAGCGTTACACTGCTGGATTCAGGGAATTTGGTGCTCCGAGAACTGCATCCAAATGGGTCTGTTAAGCATAATTTATGGCAAAGCTTTGATTACCCAACAGACGCACTTCTACCTGGAATGAAACTGGGAATTAATCTCAAGACTGGTCACAAATGGTCACTGACTTCTTGGCGGAACTATGAGCTACCGGCCAAAGGGCTATTTACATTAGATCTCAATGAAACAGGCCAAATAGTTATTCTAAGGCAAGGGAATATCCACTGGACAAGTGGACCTTGGGAGAATAGTGAATTTAAAAATACTGATCTACAATCGTCTGGTCCAGATGTCCGCGTCGATTATGTTTCTAATGAGACCGAGCAATCCTTCACATATTTGACAAGAACGTATGATTCTTATCCAGCTCTGAGGATGCATCAAGATGGTCAGCTTAAGGGTTCACCTCTAAACTTAAACCTACACTGCCGCTCCGTCAATGTCCCTCCTGGCTGTGCTGAAGATGAGTTTGAAAAATTAAAATGCAGGAAAGATTATCACTTTGGTCACGAAAGTGGCTATGAGTCCAGATATTATGCAGATGAAAAGGTATATGATGGAAGCTATAACTTATATGATTGCCAAAGAACATGTTGGAGAGATTGTTCTTGTGTGGCTTATACTACAACAAGAAACAAGGTGGGCTGCAAGACTTATGGTAAAAAGTTAGACCATCCAGGGGCGTACGGACAAGAAACGGGTGAATTTCACACTATCTATTATTATAAAGGTTAGGAAGCTTACTACTCTTTTTGTTGTTAGCACATAGCTTATGAAGTCCCCTTCTACAAACCTTAATAACCATGTATATATAAAAGCGTAACCAAATTAGCAGGCAATTTTCTCCTTTCTTCGAGTATCCTAAATTTTGTGACTTAGCATTAAACTAAACACATCCGCAATACAAAAAGAAATCTTTCATGTGTGTAGTAATTGTACCTTACCATAACATCTACACTTGATTTGATAAGCTATTAATCTTTTTATCTTATGCTTAAAAAATCATTTTCATCTATGCAGAAGAGATGGAGAAGAAGACAAAGTCCTGGATTGCTTTGGTTATTATGATTGTACCTTTAGTTGTACTGCTATCATGCTACTGGGTATACAAGAACATTGATTTTAAAGGTAACAATCTCACCTTTATTACTCCAGTTAAAATACTCTTGTCACACTGTTAGTACATGATGTCCCTAGGCTAGTATATCAGTTGTTTGGACGAGTTTCGGGGTGTTTGGAGACGTTTGTACGCGTTTTGGAGGGTCCGGGAAGCTGCATGCGATTAGCAGTTGATGACACGCGATTAGGGCCCTAATCGCGTCTCTATTCATGCGATTGGGCTTTGGATTATAGGCGATTAGCCATAATCGCCTAACATGAAGAGGCTACTCGCATATACACTGCTGTACGTTCCCGGGAGGTATAAATAGGCCCAATCATTGCCCTACTCATGAGTTCTTGCCTCACACACTCTCCAAACACCCTCCCAAGGTCTGTAAGGTCTGATTTGATCTCTGTAAACACTCGTGCTCTGTTTTTAGTGATTAATCGATAATCTTTTGACCCGTGTGTGTGTTGTGATTACTCGTTTGTCTTAGTTTCATTATCGTATCTGTTGTTAAAGCATATTAGAGGGATTCCGCACCTCTAGTATAAACCCCGTGATTGTTGGATTCAGCGTTATTCGATCCTACAAGTGGTATCAGAGCCGAGGCTCTTATCACGGGTGTTTTAATAACAAAAACGAGCAAAAACAGGTTGTTTTTGGTGTAAAAGTTCAGATTTTTAAGCAAAAACCTGTTCTTATTTTTGAAACTTTGAGTTTTTGTCAAAAACCCATCTTTTTCAACATCTTGGTGTGTGTTTACGGTTAAAAACAAGTGTTTTTGATTAGGGTTTGCTCTAAAACTGTTTTGGTAACTTGTCTAATCATTTGGGATCAAAATACAATGTTTTAGATAAGATTTTGAGGCAAAATAGGTGATTTTTGAGCAAAAGTGCGGCTACAGATCAGATCAGGCGATTACGCAGTCCAAATCGCATCTTCTTTCACACGATTAGGGTTTTGCTAGCGATTAGCCCCTAATCGCTATACTATTCAAGCGATTGCATCATAATCGCGTGTCATTACTCACGATTAGGCCTAATTGCTTGTTAAGCGATTAGCCCTAATCGCCTAAACTAATCACGTCTGTTTAAAACCCTAATCGCATATAAAATCAAGCGATTAGATCAAATCGCCCAACCTTTTACACGATCAGCCCACTAATCGCATATAAAACACACAATTATAAGCCTAATCGCCTATAAAGGTCTGGAACATAAAATTTGACTAAGTATCGGACTATTATCATACCTTAACATATGGCGAACCCGTGGGGACATCTGAGTCAACCGAGACCTCAGTATAATCAACAAATGAACAATCAATCTAACGTACCCACGAACCCTTGGCAGTATTCAGCAGAACGCAACGCGCAACGGATGCAGCAATCGCAAATACAAGCGAATGTTGCCGGAATCAATCCGTGGGCGCTAGCTGCTCAACAGCAAATGGTGAACACGAATCCATGGGCACTCGCGGCTGCTGCAAACTCTCAGACAAATCATCTGTCTTCCGTACTCATGAGCGACTTAGAGACGGGTAGTTCTAACAGGGCACCGAAGCTGCAGTACATGTCCGACTACCACGGTTGGAAGGGCAGATTTCAGACATATGTCGAGGGCATCGATGGTCTTGTATGGTCAGCTATCGAGACAGGGTACAGTCGGCCTTTAGTTGAGAACTCCACTACTCCGATCTCTATTGAAGACATGAATGAAGATCAGAGAAAGAAATACAACTATGAGAAGAAGGCGATGGCAGCATTGAAGCAAGCTCTTCCAAAGGACATCCTTCATCAATTCGCTCAGTGCACAACATCACAGATGCTTTGGTTAGCCTTGGCTGAGCGAAATGAGGGTAATATGAAGACGCGAAAGGTTAAAATGGATCAGCTTAAGAAGGAGTTCGAGAACTTCAATGCTATTGGGAACGAATCACTGAGGGATTTGACGGCGAGATACTACCATCTGATGTCAGAAATGTATCAGTACGGGGTCTTATATTCATCTGCGGACCTTGTAGAAAGATTTGCTGAGGCGCTACCTCCTCACTGGCATCAATGGTTGGATATTCTAAAGTCAAACAATGCATATCAGACTCTCTCCATCAACGAGTTTATTACCGAGCTGGAGAACAAGGAGATAGAGGAAATCAGGAGAGCAAATAAGGCGCTCATTCCACAGAATCCCAGCATCTATTATGGGAATCCTCTTCTGGAAACCAGTGTGGGTGGCACCAAACCACAAACTGCTTTTGTGGTTAATCCGGACCCAGTTTATGCTTTCGACAATTATGGTCCCCCAGCTGATGTTCCTCCTCCTACATATCCTTTTGGACCAAACCCGTATCCTTTGAATTACAATACTAACCAGTTTGGTGTTAACCCATTCTCTCATCTTGCAGCACCAGCGCAGGCAACTGCAAACTTTAGTGGACCCTCTTCTGCAGGTTTTGGCGGGGCTCCAGCTACAAGTTATGGTGGATATGGAGGTGCTTCGAGTTCTAATCAAGGTGGCTATCAGACCAACACAGTCCCAGAGCAGCTGAACACTGCGGGTCTAGGAAAGGTGACTATAGAGCTAGCTCAAGAACACATGGCTCTATTGTCGACTTTGGTGAACTCCTATAGTGGACTGGTTGCTGGACAGATCGGGAATCCTCATCTTACACAGGAGGATTACTCGCAGATTGATAAGGACGACATGGATCTGATCGACATACAATGGCACTTTGCGAGCGTGGTGAGAAGGGCAAAGGATTACATGGAAAGGACGGGAAGGAGAGATGTTTTGATCAACAATAACACCAAGTTTGGGTTTGACAAAACAAAGGTCACATGCTACAACTGTGGCACAAAAGGGCATTTTGCAAGGGAATGTGACCGACCTAAGCAGCAAGGAAATCAGAATCCCTTCAACAACAATAGAGCCAATCAGAATCAGAGGCAGCAAGCTCAGGGTCAACCTAATACTGAGCGTGCCATTGTCCCAGTTAACATCCAGAATCAGAACCAGAGGCCGCCTGCAAACAACAATCAAGGTCAAGCCATGGTTATTCAAGCTGATGAAGGCTATAACTGGAACCATCTGATCCTCGGAGATGAAGCTCCTCAAGGTGGTGCAGCCTGTTTCGCTCAACAAGCATCTGAAGCACCAGCCGAAGTTGAAGAAACTTCGAGTCAGTCTGACATCATCACTTCTGAAACCGAGGTGTCTGACTGTGACTCGGAGTGCGATTCTGATAATGGAGAAGATTTGGAGGAGTTGTTAGCTGAAGCAGATGCATTGATCAGTAAAAGGTCATTTCTTGTGGATGCTGACTGCACAGAGAAGAACTACGGCGAATTCTTTGGAGCTCAGAAGACAGCAGCTCACTATGCATTGATGGCCATCACTGAATCGTCGAACAAGGTAAGTTCTTCTTCTGATTCAAAGTTAGATTGTGTAGAGTGTGATCAGCTGAAATTCAGAATTAAAGAGTTAACTGAAGAAAATCTGAATTTAAAAGCTGATGTTGGTCCGTTGCAAAGGTCAATTGATTCCTTGAGACAAAAGGAGAAAAATTTTCTAAGTACAATTGAAAATTATAAAAAGGATGTTTCTGAACTGTCCAAAACCTTAGCTAACAAACAGATTGCTATAAATAATTACATCAATGAGGTCGAAGACACTAAGAAACAATTGGCCATTGTTAACTGTGACTATGAAAAGATCAGGAAAAAGCTTGAGAGTTATTTAAACTGCAAGTATGTCCTTGATCACATAGTTGAACACTCTGACAAGGAAGGTTTCTCCACCAGTCCCAAATACTCTCAGTGTCCACCTCCGGTGAGATTCGAAAATCACAATTTTGATGTCTTGCCGAAGGAGGAACTTGTGGACGTGGCAGCCGAGGCAGCAAAAGCTGCGGAGGCGGCCAAGGTTACTGAAGCAGCTAAACCTGCTGAAGTCACTAAGGTTGCTACTCCTGCTAAAGCTGTAATTTTGTGTGAGAAACCTGATGATATCAGTGTATATGACACTGACACTTCGGATGATGAGCTCGATGAACCTCCTAGGTATGCACCGGTTAAAACTATAGATGTTCCTCTTGCGAATCATATCATTACAACTGAAACCTTGAGTGAACTGCAACCGAAAGTGCAAACCGAGGATGGGAGGAGGATTAAGGTGTTCTATAAGTTAAAAGGGTCTGAAAAGGTGCATGCTGATGAGGAAGTCCCTCTCAGATGTATCGCCCCTGGTCTTGTTGCCAAAATTTGGCAAGAATCTGTCATTACCGTAGAAAAGGAAACCTGGAGTAAAAACAAGGGTAAGGGTAAGGGTAGAAAGGATCAGGGAAATCAGTCTAATGAAAACAATAAGAAAAATCAAAAATCAAACACCGTTAATCCTCAAAATCAAGCTCAAAGAAACGGTCCGAAAAAGCATGTGACTGAATTCATTAGATCGAGCGGCACTGAAAGAAATGACGATCCTCAAGTCGATCAGCAAAGAAGATGTCTTGAGGATCTAAAACATAAAAACTCATTTGCCGTTCCATCTAACAAAAGGAACAAAAAGGAGACCAAACCCGAATCTCCTAAGTTTGAAGAATATAGATCCTGTCACAAGTGTGGGGAACGTGGGCATTTAGTTGCTGCGTGCCCTGAATTGAGACGAGAAAGGATCAAAGTGGATGATCATCCGAGTTCTAGCAAATCCAAGCAACCTGTTTCCCCTAAACTCTCTGAGAAACAAAAGGGAAAACAGGTCGTTTATGATAACCGCAACAAGATTGCTATGAACCAAAAGCCAGTTGATGGCAGGGGTCCACAGCTGAGGGGGAGCACTGTTCCTCCAAAGGTTGAAGCAGCGCCTAAGCCACCAGCAAAGGCTGCAGCTAAACCGCAGGGCAACCCCAAAGCTGCTCCACGCACAGTTAATTCTGAAGTGGATCCAAAATCTGTTCCTCCAAAGGAATCCAAGGCTGGACCTTCTAGCCCACAGGCAAAGAAGAAGCCCAAGCCAAAGAAACCTGAACAGATTTGGAGACCCAAGTCACCAACCAAAGAAGGAGAATCATCTGCTGGAAAAGGCACTGCGGGTACCATCGGAAACAACTCCAACACCAAATGGGAGATGGGTTGACTTTCCGATGTTAGATGAAGTTGGTAGACCCAAGACCGTGAAGGCTTGGGTCCCCCTTAACCACTGAACTTTGAATATTTGTGCAGGGAGTTCCACAGGGCCTTATCAGCAGCCTATGGATTGTTGATAGTGGAGCTTCAGGGCACATGACGGGCGATTTATCCCTGCTTTTTGACATAAAGAATATCAATGGGGGGTATGTTGCCTTTGCTGGTAATAAAGGGGGTTATATAACAAAGGAAGGAAGTATGAGCAACGGTATAGTAAGCTTTGAAAAGATAAGCTTTGTTAAACAGATAGACCACAACTTGCTGAGTGTTTCTCAGATATGTGACAAGAAGTTCACTGTATTCTTTGATGACAACGCATGTTTCATTCTGAAGCCTGGATTCAAAATACCGAAAGAGTGGGTCATGATCTCAGCTCCCAGGGTCAACAACTTATACGTCCTGGATATGAGCCGAGCAATGACAGCGAAAGGTCAAGTCACTTGTTTTCTGTCAAAGGCGACAGAGAAGGAATCGATAATGTGGCACAGACGAATGGGGCACATCCACTTGAGGAAAATGAACCATTTGGTCCAGAACCAACTAGTGGAAGGTGTTTCTGTTAAGAATTTTCATTTAAACGATGTCTGTGTCTCATGCAAGAAAGGGAAGCAGAAAAGAAAGTCTCACAAGCCTAAGAAGACAAACTCAGTTAGTCTACCTCTCGAACGACTGCACATGGACCTGTTTGGCCCAGTCAATCGAAAGAGCAAGAACGGTGACTCATACTGCTTAGTGGTTACGGATGATTATTCTAGGTTTTCTTGGGTTGTGTGCATGAAGCACAAGAGTGAAACTTTTGATTACTTGAAGAATCTGTTTACTAAATTGGAAAATATATATCAGCTAAAGATCCGTAGGATCAGAAGCGATAACGGAACAGAGTTCAAGAATCACGCTATGGAGGCGTTATGTGCAGAAAAGGGTATTCATCATGAATTCACAGCGCCATACACTCCTCAGCAAAACGGGGTTGCAGAAAGAAAGAATCGGACTCTTATTGAGGCAGCCAGAACTATGCTCGCAGACTCGAACTTGCCTGTGATCTTCTGGAACGAGGCAGTTCACTGCGCGTGTTATACTCTGAATAGGGTTCTAACGGTAAAGAAGCTTGGAAAAACCTCTTACGAGCTTCTGAACCGAAGGAAACCGAACTTAGAGTTTCTGGAACCTTTCGGAGCTCCATGCACCATGATACATCCCGATGGGAAGTTTGGTGCAAAGGCAGAAGAAGGTTTCTTTGTTGGTTACAGCACTCCCAACAAAAGAGTGTACAACAAAAGAACCAACAACGTTGAGGATTGGCTTAATGTCGATGTTCAGCGTTATACTGCCAATGCACCTGGTGTTGGACCTGATTGGTTGTTCGACTATAAGGGTCTATTTGATTCCTTCAACGTGGAGAATTTGGTGGATGATGCTGTAGCGCAAATGTATTACGAATGTGAAAACGCAGCTAGCTCTCCGCTAATGCGTCCGATCGTGGTTAATGCACCTGCGCCTGCTCCATCTGATGCCTCTGCATCCACGGGTCCCCCCGATAAAACCGCAGCAGCAGAAGTTGAGGAAGTTTTTCAGGAAGCGTCAGCAGAGGTCCTCGAATCTTCATCTTCCGACGACGATTTTGCAGAGTCTCATGAAACTCTCACTGAGGAACAAGCTGGAAATGGTGAATCTACCACTACAGCTCCAGTTAATCCGACAGGAAACAATCAAGCTGGTCCTTCTTCTTCAACAGCTCCAGGGATAGGTCTTCGGATTGATCTCTCCGGTTTTAATATGCAACCCGCTGCTCCCTCTAGTTCAAGCGCAGCTGAGACAAATATATCTCAAGGTTTGGAGAACCTAAATTTGCATTCGGATGATCCAGTGCCGGCACATCCGGAATCTCGGATCCACGACACTCATCCGATGCAAAATGTGATTGGTAATCCGACTAGCAGAGTCATGACGCGCAGTCAGCTCAGAAATGCTAGTTCAAGTGACAATACAGGTACTCTGGCACTCTATTCGGAAATCAGAAAAGCAGGTCATCAGAACGATTGGTCCTTCGCCTTATATGTTTCTCAAACTGAACCAAGAACTGTGCAAGAGGCACTAAGGGAAGAACCATGGATTGAAGCAATGCAAGCCGAACTTCAGCAATTCCAAAAGCTAGGAGTGTGGGACTTAGTTGACTTACCTCCAGGCTCGAAAAAGATTGGAACAAAGTGGGTCTACAAGTGTAAACGGGATGACCGCGGGGTGATTATAAGAAACAAGGCTCGATTAGTTGTCCTCGGCTTCCGTCAAATCGAAGGAATAGATTACAACGAAGTATACGCTCCAGTTGCGCGCCTTGAAGCTATCCGGATGTTCTTAGCTTACGCTTCGTACAAACGGTTTAAGGTGTATCAAATGGACGTGAAAAGTGCTTTTCTGTATGGTGTCGTGAAGGAAGAGGTGTATGTTGCTCAGCCACCGGGGTTTGAGGATCCGCTGCATCGCGAAAAAGTCTACAAATTGAACAAAGCGTTGTACGGACTCCATCAGGCACCGCGTGAATGGTACCAAATGCTTAGCAACTATCTGATATCCAAAGGGTTCAAACGCGGACTCGTGGACTGCACCTTATTCACCAAGGAAAAGGGTGGTGATCGTCTTCTGGTACAGGTTTATGTTGATGATATTATTTTTGGGTCTACTAATGATGTCATGTGCAGGGAATTCGAAAAGCTTATGCAGGACAAATTTGAGATGAGCTCGATGGGGGAGATGCAATTCTTCCTCGGTCTACAAGTAGAACAACAAGAGTCGGGGATCTTCATCCACCAGACAAAATACGTTGCTGACATCTTGAGCCGGTTCCAGATGGAAGACTCTACTCCAGTAGGCACACCGATTCAGACCAATCACGGGATTGGGCCTGACGAGAAAGGACAAACCGTTGATCCTTTTCTCTATCGAGCTATGATAGGCTCACTCATGTACCTCACTGCATCAAGACCTGACATAATGTTCGCGACATGCTTACTATCAAGATACCAGTCAAGGCCGAAACAGTCACACCTGGTTGCTGTGAAGAGGATCTTACGTTATCTAAAGGGTTGTCCGACCAAAGGTCTTTGGTACCCTAATGACGATAAGTTTGACCTCATCGCATTTAGTGATGCTGACTATGGCGGATGCAAGACAGACTTAAAATCCACATCGGCTGGATGCCAGTTTTTGGGACCAAGACTAGTCTCGTGGCAGTGCAAGAAGCAAGCCTCAGTCGCCTTATCCACCTGCGAGTCGGAATATGTGGCAGCATCAAGCTGCTGCTCCCAGGTTCTTTGGATACAGCAACAAATGAGAGACTACGGTTTGAAATTTCTTAATACTCCCATTCACTGTGATAATGAGTCCGCTATAGCTCTTGCTAAAGACTCAGTTAACCATTCCAAGGCGAAACATATCTTGGTTAAGTATCATTTCATACGCGATTGCTATGAAAAGAAACTTATCGATATGGTAAAAATCCACACAGACTACCAACGTGCCGATTTATTCACCAAAGCTTTTGACGGTCCTCGTTTTGAGTACCTGTTAATTTTAAACGGCATTAAAGTTAAGCAGGATTAGATCCTCATCGGTAATCGTTTTTGTAAATATTTTTCTTTCAAAAATCAGAAAAATCCAAAAATATTGTCTTTTCGCAAATTTTTAGATTTTTAGGGGGAGAAAATTTCAGAAAAATACAAAAACATTCAGAAAATCAAAAAAAAAAAACAAAAAAATGAGAAAATTCCAAAATCAAAAAAAAAATTGAAAAATGCAAAAATGAGTTTCTTTGGTGAAAATGGGAAGATGATATTAACCAATCAGTCGGACTGTCTGGACCCTTATCATCTTAAAAATATTGGAACTGATAGGTAGCCTCTACAATGATGTGTCGGTAGGCTCAAAATCATTTCCAAGTTCGGCACGGTGATATAAACCTAAATCATCTGAATCATGTGTGGATCAACGTGCGTTGGCATATGGTCTTGGTACCGAAATCTCGTTTGATAGCATGCCAAAATCCGAGGTTTCATGGTCTTTAAGAGGTTGGTTCATCCGGGGTGAACTGGACGTCTCTCAGAATAAATAGGAGTGGCACACGTGTCGTACGTTGGGGTAGCAGCCTACGACTGAGACACCCCTATGTCATTTCCTGAAAAAAAAAAAAAAAAGAATAAATTCTGATCAGGAGACGTCCGGGAATCCTAAAAGAGCAAAAAGATTCATATATGCCAAAACCCTATTCTCAATGAGAATTCGCTCTAAGGTATCAAATCATATACCTAAAGCATCGTACCGTGAAAAATCAAATATACGGTATTTGACTTGAACCCTGGTTTGGATCTCACTGGTCTCTCTGTTGCAGCGTTTCTGCAGACCTGATCACCACTGAGTCCACTCCTTGTAAAATACGGATGACAACAGCTTACTCACCGGTTACGAGGAAGCTTTGTGCATGCTTGATACGGGAATGTGTCGCGTGGCGGGGAACACCTTGTATCTCAGTCTTAATATTACCTTAAACGTATCTAAAGTGCCTAGCGATAAAACTTGATTTTGAGTTTAGGTGGACAACAATATCGACAGTTGTTGTAGGATGCTTATTGGTAATTTAAGCGAAAACTGAAAATATAAGGGTTCTAGTAATGTCCGTACACTGATATGATTCCCTAACCTTTGAAACTCGCAAAAATATGCTTGTGTACAGTTAGTTGATCTCCCGTTTTATTTTATTTATGCTTAGTTTAGCGTAGTTAATCATTCTTGATTGCCGATGTTGGAATTCTAATCCATTGTAATCTTACTTCTTCAAAAATAAAACGCCGAAAAATAAAATGGACATCTAATTGGAAACTTGTGTTTTGCCGGGTCAAAACCGTACCTTTTATCAAGTACAAGGGTGGAAAATGAAAAATTTTCAAGTATCTGTGTCATCATCTGAGTCGCGTGTCAAATCGGGTTGAAAAATGCATGTTTTGAACCTTAACGGGTCAAAAATGCAAGTTTTGGTGCTGCAGGGGCAATTTGGTAATTTGTGGAAAGTGGATGTGCAATTAGTGAGCTGATCGCCTATGCATATTGGCGAGTAGCTCCTAATCGTGTGTGTTTATACGCGATTATGTCCCATTCGTGTGTAATGATAAGCGATTAGCCAAGCCAATCGCGTGACCATTCAAATTCCCAATCACATGATGCTACTAAGCGATTAGCCGTAATCGTGTGTACAGTTTAGGCGGTTGGTCCCTAATCGCTACACTGTAGCATGCGAGTGATCCTAATCGCGTGGTTGAGCATGCGATTATGCACAAGTATAAAGAGGGACTGTTAGAATTTTCATCTCATTATTTTCAAACTCACAAACTGTTCCATCGTGTTCCCTCTAAACTGACCCTAAACGAAACCTTGCCAAAACTTCTTTTGATCCTAGATTATTGTTCCTAATCATCAAGGTAACAACATCTTAAACTTTCAGATCCAAATAACATCGTTTAAGGGATCAAATCTGTCTAACTAGTGCCGAAACCCTAACAGACAAAAACGGTTCATTTTACCACTAAAAAGTGTTTGTTGTTGATTAATCTTGATGGGGGTTTGATTATCGGCATCTATAGGATATGTTGATGCAAAGTTTTGACCCATAACTTCAAGAAATCATAAAACCCCAATTTTAAACGCATATGAACCCTAGTTTTCAAAACCATCAATTAGCCCTTGATTCTGATATTATAGCGTAATAATCCATAGGGGTTTTATTGTTGTGTTGTTATAGGTTCAAATGCAACCAAGATTAGGCCCAAAACGAACCATAACAAGTTTTTGATAAAGTTGGTTCAAAACATCAACTGTCACGCGATTACATGGCTAATCGTGTGAACAGTGACGCGATTGGGGAAGAGTGTATGCTAATCGTGTGTTGAATCATGCGATTAGACCCTGATCGTGCCTCACAGCATGCGATTACATGGCTAATCGCCTTTATGCTTCTGTTGACCAACTTTAGTCAAAACTGATCCGTTTTTGTCCGTTTTTCATATCCTTGATCTGTTCTTGATGTCTTATGGTGTGTTTATCTTGCAGAATCATGCAATACGGTACTTCGGCCAAGCACAACTGTCTTGCCTTCCTCGGACCGGTAAAGAAGCAGGAGTGCAGGCGTTTTGAAGGCATCATCGAGTACTTGAAGCGCTCGAAGATACACTATGCCATATCTACAGACTATGCGGCCTACAAGAACATTCTCCAGGAATTCTATCAGAATGCGAGTGTCGATGTCAGCACAGTTCCAGCTACTATTAGAAGCACGGTGCAACGAAAGGAGGTTCTTATCACTGAAGATATGATTCGCGAGATTCTTAGATTTGGTGATGATAAAGATGATCCAATCGTCTTCGATTCCATTTTGATACGAGGTGGATTCCTACGAATGAAGTATACGGGTGATGTGCGTGCGCAGGAGATGCTACAAAAGGGTTGTCTTCCTCCTGAAATGAAGTATCTGACGCACGTGGTGCTAAAGTGTCTCGGACCTCGCAGAGGAACATTCGATGCTATCAAAGACATTTTGGCATCGGCGATTGTCGCATTGACGTTGAACAAACCGTTCAACTTCTCTGGGATGATTATGCATCACCTCAAGGAAGTGATTCTGCGAAAGCCGAAAGATCCCTTTATTGTCTATCCTCGCTTTCTGCAGATGATCCTTGACAATCAGATCCCGAACATGGTGAAACGGGTAGAAGAGCTGATTAACATAAGGAAAATTGATGAGGTTGAGATGAAGAGAATGTTGCAGTATACGAACAAGCCAAAGTCTGAATATCCTCCTAGTCGTAGACTGTTTGCTTTCCTGATGAGAAACGATTATGTGGCACCTCCAGGTAATAGATGGAGGCATGATGACAGTGATTCAGAGGATGATATCCAGATTCATAGACAAGTATTCAAGGATGATGATAACATTGGGAGACCCACTGTTGCTTTGGGACCCAATGAATCGGGCAATATGGGTGATACTGGAGCTAGACAAGATGATGATATGCTTGATCCTGATTTGCTGAACATAGATGAACCATCAAGCTCAGGCAAAGGCAAAGCCAAGATTGATGAGGGCCCGGTTAACATTGAAGATGTTGATGAAGATGATGATGACTCAGAGCGTACCGAAGATGAATCACCTGATGTACTGACACTTGAGGAGGATAGAGCCCGCGCGGCTGCGGCAAGAGAGCTCGCAAAAGATCCCACTTTCACTCCTGTCAGTGATGATCTTGTTGCGGATATTGACGCTGAACTTAGCACGCCGCCTCCTCAGAAGAGACAAAAGACAAAAGCGACGAAAGTTAGCAGGGGTCAAAAGAGAATGTCTGATAAGGCAGCTGCGACTGAGAGGACGCCTAAGAAAATGAGGGGAAGGCGTATGAATCTCCCAGAAATTTTTGGACTACCTGCTTCTTCTTCTGTATCAGCAACAACAACAGCAGCAACAGAAACAACAACAGCAGCAACATCGACTGTCCCATTCTCTTCCAGTGCAGCTATGCCTGCGAGTGTGACTATGTCAATGCCTTCATCGGTAATCTTCACTGAGCCAGTCTCAGTTACCGTTGAAGCGACAGGTTCACAGTTGGCTGCTAATCCGATAGGTGATAGAATACGGATGATGAAAGAAGCAGCAAGATCGTCAGCTGCTAGACCTTCGACCCAATCCTCATCTTCGACTCCAACAACCAACGAACAGCTTCAGCGCCAAATCAAAGAGCTTACTGCTTTAGTGGCCGCCCAAGCACGGGAAATGGCCGAAATGAAGAGCAAAAACGCCAACATAGAAGAAAATGAGACGGCGATGTTGGAACTGATTGGAGACACTATCACAGCCAACACTGAGCTGAGAGCCACTGTCGACGCACTTACTTTATCTAATCAGCAAGTCTTGGAGTCGAACAGGCAGATCATGGAAACACAACAGCAGCTCATGGAATCACATCAGCAGCTAATTCAGTCTAATCGTGATCTCCAGCTCGCAAATGTGAACAACGAGCGTCGAATCACCAAGTATAGGAAGCAAAACATAAGGCTAAGGACTAGGTTGAATGCGCTGACTGGAACTCAACCTAGACTTACTGGTGGTTCGGAAGCTGGAGCTAGTACTGCTGGTGATGATGATGATGAGGATAGTGAAGAAGATGATGTTGATGAAGAAGAGGATGATGAGTCTGATGACGATGATGACAACGATGGTAAGGGTGATGGTGCTGATCCCGGAGCCACAGGCGGTGGTGGATCAACAGGTGGGTCTGCATCGGGACGAACTAAGAAAAGTCACGATCGCAGAGGCAAGGATCCCAAGGCAGGTTCTTCTGCTCAGGGGGAGCCAGCACCGATGATAAGCAAGATTCAGGAACTTCGCGATAAAGTAAGGAAGAAAGCGATAGTTCTTGTTGAAGACGTGGAGCCTTTGAACTGTTACTTTGCATATGATGACGAAGGCAACTTGCTTCCACCCCCTGCCATGCCTGAGTACGATCTGGAAGAAGGAGAGATTCCACCGGAGATGACGACGGAGGACATGACCAAAGTTTATGGCTTTGCATCTGGAGAATCTTCCAATGCAAGCCAAAGCGTTCCTCCTGAGATGCATCCAGAGTGCAACGAAGTGGATCTGGAAGAAGGAACCAGCGTGCCGACCCCTGAGTATATTGTAAATGACTCGGGCACTGGAATTCCTAATATTGATGAAGAGATGATACGTGAGGCTGAAGAAAAGTTGAAAGCCGACTCTACTGAAGTTCCTGATGCTGTTAAGATTCGACATGACAAGATCAGAGAGCGGTATCCCCAATGGTTTAAACCTGAAGAGAAGAAAAAGCCTGTTGAGCGAGCTTCCATCTTCAAGAAGCGTCTGTCGAAGATGTCTGGGAATGTGATCAGCTGGGCGTATGTGAGCCAGACCAGAATGCTCGGGGTTAAATGGCAAGAAGGCGTATTGTACTTTGAGAATTTCAAAGACATTCTGAGCCTGCCGTTCTGGTACATTCGTGACTTAGTTCGTCTCAACTATCCGTTATATGAAGAGAAATCTGCTCCTCTTAAGGGTTTTTACACGAAGCTGAAGCGAGAGAGCTCAGAGGGATGGAAAGAGTTGATGCCTCAGTATCCCAGATCGTATCAGACAGACAAGATTCATCCTTTCACCTTAAAGCCTATCTGGGAGCACAAGATCAAGCCGCCAAAATGTGTTTCAAGGATTCCCATTATCCCAGTTGAACAAGACTTTTCTTCGAAGCTGTATTATTGGCACTATGATGCAGCAACCACTGAAGCGGTGATAGTCTTGAGCAACAGTCCGAACCCGTGCAGAAAGATAAGGATTTGGGATCCTATGTGGTTGATAAATTGCTCAGAGAAGGACGTAGAGACGTTGTACCAACATCCGATCATGCACTTACCAGCCGAAGCCGATCAAGCCATGAAGTTTCAAAGGGTGATCCAGTTTTGCTATGCCAACAAAGTTCATGCAGGATGTGATTGGTCAAGAATCTCAAGGGTCAAGACAACGTCAAGCTAAAGTTGAAGACGGATAATGCTGCTTGTTATTTTGCTTAGTTGTATTTGTTTATGTTTATCAAGTCTGTAAAGTTGTTTGCTGTTGATATAAACGATGTCTTTTGATTAAGTCTGTACGTATACTAGCCTGGTCCAAGGGGGAGTCTGTTAGTACATGATGTCCCTAGGCTAGTATATCAGTTGTTTGGACGAGTTTCGGGGTGTTTGGAGACGTTTGTACGCGTTTTGGAGGGTCCGGGAAGCTGCATGCGATTAGCAGTTGATGACACGCGATTAGGGCCCTAATCGCGTCTCTATTCATGCGATTGGGCTTTGGATTATAGGCGATTAGCCATAATCGCCTAACATGAAGAGGCTACTCGCATATACACTGCTGTACGTTCCCGGGAGGTATAAATAGGCCCAATCATTGCCCTACTCATGAGTTCTTGCCTCACACACTCTCCAAACACCCTCCCAAGGTCTGTAAGGTCTGATTTGATCTCTGTAAACACTCGTGCTCTGTTTTTAGTGATTAATCGATAATCTTTTGACCCGTGTGTGTGTTGTGATTACCCGTTTGTCTTAGTTTCATTATCGTATCTGTTGTTAAAGCATATTAGAGGGATTCCGCACCTCTAGTATAAACCCCGTGATTGTTGGATTCAGCGTTATTCGATCCTACACACACCAACTTGAAAATTGTGATACGAAACTCTGCGCCACACCAAGAACTTGAACCCGGTGACCATTCAGGAACTGAAAGCCCCAATTGGGTACCACAAAACTAAACAAAACACTGCTTCAAAAAATTCTGTATTTTTGGCTCATGTACATATATCCCAAAGCTGACATTAATTTTAACCATCTAACAAGTATTTCTTTGTTAACATATTAGAGATCGCTAAGAATATCAAGAAGCTGTTGCTGCTCCAGATGAGACGCATCAGACGCTTCTATATTAATATACGAAGAGATAAGAATATGAACGCTGAGCTGCGTTATTTCACATTTCAAAGCATCTCATCGGCCACAAACAATTTTGCAAGCACTAATAAGCTAGGAAAGGGGGGTTTTGGAGAAGTTTATAAGGTAAACTTTCATATACTATCTTCTAGTAGTAAGGAAGATTACATGTTAAAGTTTTGTGATGCGTTTAATAGGGAAAATTAGTAAGGAAGATTACATGTCAAACGACTTTCAAAAACCTCTAGACAAGGAATCAAGGAGTTTAAGAATGAAACTGAACTAATTGCCAAACTTCAGCACACTAATCTTGTCCGACTTCTAGGGTGTTGTGTTGAGAAACAAGAACAAATCCTTGTATATGAATACATGCCTAATAGTAGCTTGGATTCCTTTCTATTTGGTAAGAATTAACACTCGGTACATTATTCATATTAACTTGGTTCTTTGTTTTGTTACTGCTACTCATTTCTTAACAGATCCAACGAAGAAAGGATTACTGGATTGGAACAATCGCTTTGTGATAATTGATGGCATTGCTCAGGGGCTTTTGTATCTCCACAAATTTTCAAGGCTGAGGATAATCCATAGAGATCTAAAAGCCAGTAACATCTTGCTAGATGACTACCTGAAGCCAAAAATATCTGATTTTGGCATGGCTAAGTTATTTGGGATCAACGAATTAGAAACGAATACAAGTAGAGTCGTTGGAACACGGTGAGTCCATGAGTTGTCTTGTGAACCTTGTGTTATATATGGAAAACATAATGTATTGACTCTTGATTTGATATCCAGCGGGTATATGCCTCCAGAATATCTGATAGATGGCATCATTTCAACCAAGATAGATGTCTTTGGTTTTGGTGTTTTGCTGCTTGAGATAATAAGCAACAAGATGAATTATGTGAGCTATGACGTGGAACACCCGCTCAGCCTTCTTGGACTAGTAAGTTATATGTAAGTCTTGTTTTTTTATCATTTTGAGACAAATTAAAGATTCGGTTATAATTATAGGCATGGGAATTGTGGAAAGAAGGCAGAGGTTTGGAGCTGATGGATCCTATACTGGAAGATACATGCACTCCCAAAGAGGTAATGACATGCATTCATGTGGGTCTCTTATGTGTTCAAGACCATGCCACGGACAGACCTACCATGTCAGAAGTTGTTTCTATGCTTACAAACGAAAATATGAATCTACCTGAGCCAAAACAACCAGCGTTCTTCATTGAGAGGCATGAGACCGAGACTGAGGCGGGGAAAAGAGATAAGTTGGAAAACGGATCTGAAAATGGCGAATCAATTTCAATTTTAGTGTCAAAATAAAAGGCAGCAAAAAACAACCTAGTTTAATATCATTATTTTACTTAAATGCTACTTTAAGTAAAGATAAAGAGAAATTAACAGTATTATTGTAGTTTTAATCTCTGTAGTCATAAGATACACAAATATATTCTGTGCAGCGGTGTAACATCTTATATATGTAACCTACAACCAAGAAATACAAGCATTCTTCATGTGTATGCTTCATCTTTGATGCGTCCCTTTGAAGTACATATATAATAGTGAATGAAACTGTGGGATGTATCCTATTAGATTTCATGTATACCAAATCGTATGCAAAGAAACAAAACTGGTTCAATAGCGTGAACTTTTTTCACAAACTCTTTACTTTCACGTATGGTTAAAAAGTGCCTCTTTTTATACGTTTGTGACTTTATTCTACCTATTTTTCATTATAATCGTCTTCAAACTTCAATACTGTTTCATTGAGTGCAGGGGGGGGGGGGGGGGGGGGGGCAAAGTAAATTAAAAAATAGGGGCCTATTCATAAAAAGAAAAAAATAACTTAGATTGAGTTGGGTAGCGTATTTGGTATTTGGTAGAGATGGTTCAAGCAGGTAGGGTAACAAGTCAAAACAAATAAACATTTAGTAAACACTAAATACCAAACAAATCAGATTAATAGATTATATTGTGAAGTACAAAAATTAACAATTATAAATGATAGGCAAAGATTAAAAAAAATCCAAGAGAATACCTTAAAGAGTTATGAAAAGCATTTCCAGCATGAATCCAAGAGAAACCGCCTTCATTCAATAAAGAGGTTGCCCCAAAGTCCACAGTCCACACAAACAACAGACAAGCAAAGAGCAAAGAACTAAAAATATAGTAATAGAGAGCTACCGGAAGTTAAAGAAATGGCGAATGCATAACGCACTAATACAGAGACATATATGCCGTCAAAAAAAACATAAAACAGGTTATACCTATATATGCACAAAGACAATCATACTTACGATAAACAATAAAAACAGATAATAAATAGGCATTATTTCTAGGCTTTATAAGGCATGTAAATGTATATAATCACCTACAAATTGTTAACAACAAGATAAGAAGATAACCGGAGGAACAAACCGGTCAAAATATCATCATCATATAACATTGTTGCTTTTAGTATAATATGAACAAAGTTATTAAACTTTAAATTGAAGTGTAAAAGTTATCGCAAATTAATGCAAATAAAATTAGCAACTGATTCATAGCTGTAATTGAACTAAAGCAATCAATCGAATACAAACTGATTTAACAATGTAATTCATAAACGATATGAAATTAAAAAAAAAAGGAATAAAGCATACATTGAGTTCAGTTTGTTCAGTTTTATAAACACAGACACAGACACACAAACAAATAAACAAACCTAATTAGAGAAATTAGTGAATCAAGTAACAAAGAAAGAAATGAAGAATCAAGTAGGAGATTACCAGAATGTATTGAAGATAAATAGATTATCTGCTGTTTGGTGTTCACGAGACGATATGGAACCATTAATATTCGATTAACCGGGCAGCGGGCAGGATCATTAGCCTTAGGGGTGTGGGTCGGCAAGAGTGCTCGGTGAGCTGAGCTGGAGTCCTTTCCCGACGGTGCACACCGTCCCCCGTCCAATCTCGGCAAACTCGGTATGAATCCCCCGATCTCACCGATGATATTACAATGATTTCTTTTTTGTCTTTTCCTATACTAATATTATATATAAATATAAGTTTTGTCTTTTTCCACTTTAAAAAATAATTAAAAAAAAAGAAAGGGGAAGGGGGAATGAGGGGGAACCATTTCCCTTGTTTGGGGGAGGGGAAGGGGGAAATGACGTGGCGCTGATGTGGACAAGGGGGAAGGAAGAGGGAAGGGTGACCACACCCCATAGCCTTAGCTTAAAAAACTCTGCTCCACCTAATAAGGGAGGGAAATTTTATCCCTTTTTTTAACCACTGTACCTGAGCACTGAGCGGTATTAATTAGGGGTGTTAAAATCGCTAGTAACTTACACTCGCTTGATTCTCCGCTTAGTTGTAAATAAGCCGATCGGCTTGGTTAAGTTCGTAAACAAGCTAAGCACGAGCAAAGGTTCTCTCGGCTCGATTCGATTCGAATAAATTATCATTTATTTATTATATTATACACATAAATTTCAGTAATATTTATAACTTTATGCATAACAGTTGACCTAATATATGCAAATAAAATATAAGTAGCCGCTTAACCAATAGAAATCTAAATCTAAGTTTAATAGTAAAACCCTAAGTCGTGTAGTGACAGTCTTGACTTCTGTTCGTCACTAATCGTCGCTTGATATCACCGTATGCCACAATGCGATAATTGTTCTCTGCTGTATGCTCATCGCATCACTGGCCTCAACCTAAGCGTCATCTTCGGACACTAGAACCTCAATATCAATGTATTCATCGGACAACATGACCTTAGGTGTCACCCGGCAACGAAAATATTGAAGGAAACATCCCAATTTTATTGTTGTCCAAATTACTATCCTCATGTTGCTCGCTCGGAAAATCCGCGCTCGAAAAATGCTCAGCTCAGTTGTAAACGAGCCGCTTAGCACGGTTCGGTTTGTAAACGAGCCAAACACGAGCAAAGTATAGAATTGTATTTGCTACTAAGATCCTTGGCGTTGTTGTAAATAATCAAGACTTAAGATTATTGTTACCATCGAAGAGACTCGTATGAAAATGAAGAGAGCTACTGCTCAAGACTCAAGAATTCTACAATTCTCTGTGTGTGTGTCAGTGTTAGTGTCAATTAGTGTTCCTGCCATATTCTACTACAAATAAGGCTCCACAACACTACAACTGTCACTACAATAGTATCATTGTCTAGATGTCAATTTATTGTTATTCAATCATGTAATAGTATAGTGTTAGCATGTTATTGTTATGATCAGTGGTTTGTATGTTGCCAACATTGTTAGTTGATGTGTTGTATAAGTATAGATCAAGTCTCTCATTTGTAAGTGCGTGTGATGATTTTCATTTGTAAATTTACAAACTTCATATTGAGAGTGATATACTTGAAGGGTTAAAGTAATTTGTTTGTTCTTATATATTCTTGTAGGTTACTCTTATATCACTTATTCAAGGGCTTATTGGTAGCCAGTGATGGTGGTAATCAGGCCTAGGGGTGTAAACGAGCCGAGCCTAAGCTTGACTGGGCTCGAGCTCGGCTCGTTATGGTTTTATGAAGCTCGAGCTCGGCTCGGTTCAAGCCTACAATCTTGAGCCCGAGCTCGGCTCGCTAGCAAAATCAAAAGCTCGAGCTCGGCTCGGTCGAGGTGATTTGAGAACAATCTCAAACGAGCTCAAAGCTCGGCTCGAGATCGCAAAAGCTCGGCTCGCAAGTGTTATTAAATGGGCCTATGAAATAAGGACTTGGTCTTTGAAGATGTGGGCTATAAATTATAAGAGATATATAAATAATTTATAATTATGTTTGGGCTCGTTTAGGCTCGCGAGCCCAATCGAGCTTTGTATTAGCTTTTGTGATGAAAAACGTCAAAAAGTCAATAAATTGTTTTTTTTAATGTTTCACTTAACTTATTGTGAAGATTGGTTGTATGGGTGGTAGATTCGTAATTTTTTCCAAAAGCCAAAAGTTAGGATTGCTGACTTCTTAAAAACGGCTTTTCCACCGTTATTGAAAAGTCAAAACCAAAAGTGCTTTTAGATTACTCAAACAGCTTATTGACTTGTTGACCTCTTAAAAATCAAGTTTTTTTCAAACGCAATCCCAAATACCCTCCTAATAATAAAATATCACCCTCCTAATAATAAAAGATGGGTGGGGGGGGGGGGGGGGGGGGGGGGTAATTGAAGAACATAGGTTTTTCAGATCCTTTATTTTTCATTTGCGGCACTCTACTGCATGGATGCTTTCCAGTAACATTTTTTTTTTTAAGTTTTTTGCATATCGATCTGGAAAATAAAATGGTAGTAATTTGTGTTAATTGCATGTTGTAATGATATTATTATATGATTTTAGGGCTTATTTAGTCTTAAGTCAAATTAATTATTAATCCACTTGTTCAGATGAAGAAAGAGCACATTAAAGAGATACACATAAATTGGTACTGTTAATTGCCTGTGGAAATGTACTAAAGTTTTATGCTGTATGCCATTAGCTGTTTTTGTTTTTTCCAATTGTTGGGCAAATCTTTACCATTTGTCAGTCATCTAAAAGCGACCCAGCTAACGGCTATTAGACGAAAGGATTAGGTTTTGGGGATATACATATACACACATTAATCATACAGGGAGATGTTCGTTACAGAATAACAGAACCAACTTTAAGCAGAGAAATGCGAGAATCGCATAAGCACTTGTACGTAGTGTTGACTGTTGAACATATATATATATATATATATATATATATATATATATATATATATATATATAGGGTAGGGTTCAATTGAGAACCAATCCTTAGTTAGGAACTTTAGGAACCAATCTCATCCATCCATCTTCAATGGCATGATGGTAAATATGTTAAACATTAATTAACTTTTTAATTAAATCAAGGGGTAATATTGTCTTTTGGTATTTGATTATTAATAGGTTATTTATTATCCATTATAACTGACAAACACCACAATAATATCATAATTAGCGATCTTGATGTGCAGAAATCGAATGAAGAGCAACAAATCATATACATGTATGTATGAAGGTGCGATATTTCATTGTTATTCTTAATCAATCGTCGTTTATATCATTGTTATTCTTAATCAATCGTGGTTTATTTTGTTTTCATAACCATTACGTTTGATAAATATGATCCAATTGCTTTCATAAATAGGTTCAAAGTTTTAGTATGATCGAGATTCGATTTTAGGGGTATTTGAAACCCTAGTGAAATATGTTCAGGATGTTGGGGATTCGATTTTAGGTGTGTATTTTGAATATACACCTGTGTATACACAATATACACCGATGTAGGATTTGTGTTAACTATACATTGATGTATAAAAGATATAATATGAATAACAGCAAGTTTATTTTTGAGTATACACTATTGTTATGCCTTAAAAAGTATTCTTTGGTGTTGATTTATAAAAAAAAGGTATTTGAAACCCTATTAAAACATTGTAAGGTTTTAATCGAAGATCGTCGACTGTAGTATAATTTTAATATACACCAGTGTATATAGAATGTAAACATTTCTAATATATGTATTAACTATACATTGGTGTATACAAAAAATAGACTTTATGAGCGTACACCAATTGTATACACCAACATTTTAGTTAGGTTTTGGATATTCCAATTGTATACACCAATATACCTCAGTGTATATATAATATGTACATGGGTACCATATGGATTAAGTATACATTGGTGTATACAATTGACTATATGATTAAAAGCATGTTTAACTTCAGTATACACTATTTAAGATGGTTCTATATCAGCAAAGTGGTCTATACACTAATGTATACTTGTTCAGTATAATGGTATAGTGTATATTTGGTCAAAATATGATGGTACACTGGTGTATATTGTACATTATTCACTAATACATATTTTATTTTATACACTGATGTTGAATTATTCAATTATGTGTTCAACAGCATAAATATGATGTTACCTTACAATGTTCAATAGCATAAAATTAAAGTATACACTGATGTATATTGTATAGTATTCACTAATGTATATCTTCAAGTATACACTGATGTATATTGTATATTATTCACTAATGTATATTTTATGTTATACACTGGTGTTTAATTTTACTATTATGTGTATACAGGTGGTTCGAAAGTTTCTAGTAAACCGGAAAATGAATTGACTTTTACCCAATTGTATGTCCTCAGAAGCAAATGAAGAGCGGGATCGTATTATGGAGGAGGCGAATCAGCTTGCACGTTTGAAAAGGCAAAAATTGATTTGAATGTTATTATGTGGTTTAGTCTTTTGCTGTTTTTGATGGATTAGTCTTTTGCTATTTTCCTACAACTTTTGTAATTCCTGCAAACTTTTGAACGATGCGCCTAGATTTCTTTTGTTTTGGATACATCAGCAATTATTGAAGTGGAATGGTTTGTTTATGCTTTATAGTTGTACAAATAGGTAACAGTATCAAATTTAAACCAGGTATACATCAATGTATAATGAGTAAAACATATAGTGGAAGAGTTGAGTCAAGTAAAGTTGCTAAGATCTTGATGATTATATATCACCATTAATATTATTTCTTATACCAGAGCGAGATTATTAGTTTCTACCTGGAAACAATGGCTTACAGAAGCATATTCCTCTTCATCGCTTTATTTTGGTTTTCGTTCAACAATCCTTGTTATTCAGAAACAGATACCTTACATCAAGGCCAAGAGCTCAAGGATTGGGATGAACTGATTTCATCCAACAAGGTCTTCTGTTTGAAGTTCTTTAGCTTTGGCACTATGGTGCATCCTTATTTAGGAGTATTCTACAACAACGTGCAAATCAGATACCGTAATTCGGACAACTACTACCAAAAGAAGGAAGATGATAAGTTTCGTAATATGGCAGTTTGGGTAGCAAACAGAAACAACCCAATCCTGGATGTATCCGGCAAGCTCATCGTAGATGGTCATGGAAAGCTCAGCATTTTATCCAAGGGAAGCACTGTTGTTGATCTTTTCAGTCCGACTACCCTGGTAACACGGAAAGCGAGCGTTACACTGCTGGATTCAGGGAATTTGGTGCTCCGAGAACTGCATCCAAATGGGTCTGTTAAGCATAATGAAACTGGGAATTAATCTCAAGACTGGTCACAAATGGTCACTGACTTCTTGGCGGAACGATGAGCTACCGGCCAAAGGGCTATTTACATTAGACCTCAATGAAACAGGCCAAATGGTTATTCTAAGGCAAGGGAATATCCACTGGACAAGTGGACCTTGGGAGAATAGTGACTTTAAAAACACTGATCTACAATTGTCTGGTCCAGATGTCCGCTTCGACTATGTTTCTAATGAGACCGAGCAATCCTTCACATATTTGACAAGAACGTATGATTCTTATCCAGCTCTGAGGATGCATCAAGATGGTCAGCTTAGGGGTTCACCTCTAAACTTAAACCTCCACTGCCGCTCCGTCAATGACCCTCCTGGCTGTGCTGAAGATGAGTTTGAAAAATTAAAATGCAGGAAATATTATCACTTTGTTCACGAAAGTGGCTATGAGTCCAGATATTATGCAGATGAAAAGGTATATGATGGAAGCTATAACTTATATGATTGCCAAAGAACATGTTGGAGAGATTGTTCTTGCGTGGCTTATACTACAACAAGAAACAGGGTGGGCTGCAAGACTTATGGTAAAAAGTTAGACCATCCAGGGGCGTACGGAGAAGAAACGGGTGAATTTCACACTATCTATTATTATAAAGGTTAGGAAGCTTACTACTCTTTTTGCTGTTAGCACATAGCTTATGAAGTCCCCTTGTACAAACCTTAATAACCCTGTGTATATAAAAGCGTAACCAAATTAGCAGGCGATTTTCTCCTTTCTTCGAGTATCCTAAATTTTGTGACTTAGCATTAAACTAAACACATCCGCAATACAAAAAGAAATCTTTGGTTATTATGATTGTACCTTTAGTTGTACTGCTATCATGCTACTGGGTATACAAGAACATTGATTTTAAAGGTAACAATCTCACCTTTATTACTCCCGTTAAAATACTCTTGTCACACCAACATGAAAATTGTGATACAAAACTCTGCGCCACACCAAGAACTTGAACCCGGTGACCATTCAGGAACCCGGTGACAATTCAGGAACTGAAAGCCCCCATTGGGTACCACAAAACTAAACAAAACACTGCTTCAAAAAATTCTGTATTTTTGGCTCATGTACATATAATCCCAAAGCTGACATTAATTTTAACCATCTAACAAGTATTTCTTTGTTAACATATTAGAGATCGCTAAGAAAATCAAGAAGCTGTTGCTGCTCCAGATGAGACGCATCAGACGCTTCTATATTAATATACGAAAAGATAAGAATATGAACGCTGAGCTGCGTTATTTCACATTTCAAAGCATCTCATCTGCCACAAACAATTTTGCAAGCACTAATAAGCTAGGAAAGGGGGGCTTTGGAGAAGTTTATAAGGTAAACTTTCATATACTATCTTCTAGTAGTAAGGAAGATTACATGTTAAAGCTTTGTGATGCATTTAATAGGGAAAATTAGTTGACGGGCAAGAGGTTGCGGTCAAACGACTTTCAAAAACCTCTAGACAAGGAATCAAGGAGTTTAAGAATGAAACTGAACTAATTGCCAAACTTCAGCACACTAATCTTGTCCGACTTCTAGGGTGTTGTGTTGAGAAACAAGAACAAATCCTTGTATATGAATACATGCCTAATAGTAGCTTGGATTCCTTTCTATTTGGTAAGAACTAACACTCGGTACATTATTCATATTAACTTGGTTCTTTGTTTTGTTACTGACACTCATTTCTTAACAGATCCAACGAAGAAAGGATTACTGGATTGGAACAATCGCTTTGTGATAATTGATGGCATTGCTCAGGGGCTTTTGTATCTCCACAAATTTTCAAGGCTGAGGATAATCCATAGAGATCTGAAAGCCAGTAACATCTTGCTAGATGACTACCTGAAGCCAAAAATATCTGATTTTGGCATGGCTAAGTTATTTGGGATCAACGAATCAGAAGCAAATACAAGTAGAGTCGTTGGAACACGGTGAGTCCATAAGTTGTCTTGTGAAGATTGTGTTATATATAGAAAAAATAAGGTATTGACTCTTGATTTGATATCCAGCGGGTATATGCCTCCAGAGTATCTTCTAGATGGCGTCATTTCAACCAAGATAGATGTCTTTGGTTTTGGTGTTTTGCTGCTTGAAATAATAAGCAACAAGATGAATTATGTGAGCTATGACGTGGAACACCCGCTCAGCCTTCTTGGACTCGTAAGTTATATGCAAGTCTTGCTTTTTTATCATTTTGAGACAAATTGAAGATTCGGTTATATTTATAGGCATGGGAATTGTGGAAAGAAGGCAGAGGTTTGGAGCTGATGGATCCTATACTAGAAGATACATGCACTCCCAAAGAGGTAATGACATGCATTCATGTGGGTCTCTTATGTGTTCAAGACCATGCCACGGACAGACCTACCATGTCAGAAGTTGTTTCTATGCTTACAAACGAAAATATGAATCTACCTAAGCCAAAACAACCAGCGTTCTTCATTGAGAGGCATGAGACCGAGACCGAGGCGGGGAAAAGAGATAAGATGGAAAATGGATCTGAAAATGACGAATCTATTTCAATATTGGTGTCTACATAGAAGGGAGCAAAAACCAACATGTTTAATATCATTATCATACTTAATGTGCTACTTTCTAAAAAGTCAAGTTGAAAATTGGTTACATGACCTGTTATATTGATTTAGGGTAATATAAAACAGTATTATTAAACAAAACTAGTACATTTTACTCTGTAGTCATATATGAAGTTATGTTGTGTATAAACATTATTTGTGTGTGTATACTTCACTTTTGATGCGTCCTTTCTAAGTACATAAATATAATAGTACATGAAAATATGTCGCCTATCCTATTAAAAATCATGTATACCGAATTCTATGCAAAGAAACAAAAACGGTCCAATAACGTCAACTTTTTCACAAACTCTTTATTTTCATGTATGGTAAGAACTGCGTCTGTTTACACGTTGTTTGACCTATCTATCATTCATTACAATTGATTTCAAACTTCAACACTACGTAAACAAGTGCAGCGGCGGCTCAACCTCTTTCGGAACCAAAACGAATTGTAAGTTTGGGCCCTAAAAAAGGTTTTCAGCTTAGAGTGAGTTGGGCAACTGATTTGATATCTTATATGGTTCAAGCAGATCGGGTAACAGCAAAACAAATAATAAATGGTAGCCAAAGAAAAAAAATCAAGGAGAATACCTTTTATGCTATGAAAACCACATCCAGCACGAATTGAGATCTTTCTAGTTGTATATTGTATAACTTAAGCTCATATTAGCCACTGCTTTAAATGATTAAACCGCCTTCATTTGATAACAATAGTTATGGCATTTTATATCCACCTATTATAAACAATACTACTGTTGAGGCCCCTTCGGATCTTGCATCAATCGAGATGAACATCAAATATAATAGGAGTATGCACAAGAATATGTGCAGTGACTCACGGATAGGATGAACAGAGGGTGGAGGGAAAAAACGATTGCACAGTAATATTAATCTTATTCCCACACACAAATGAAATGATACATACTTGGTTCTTTTTATACATGACATATGAACGGTTAAATAACCGCTTCTACTTAACCGACACAACTAAACTATGACCGACACATCGTTTGGTTTTTGAGGCCAAACTTCTTGTTTGACTTTTCGGTTGACTTTTAATCTTAATACATATTTCTTGATTAATACTTTCCAACAACTACAACAATACCTAGCAAATCCCACAAACAGCATAGCAAAGCTATAGTAGGGTATGAGCAAACCATACGTCTATCCCTAGGCACACAAACAACAGAGAAGCAAAGAGCACTAAAAATATAGTAACAGAGAGCTACCGCCATAATATCATCATCATCATATACAAATTTCAAGTAATCCTATCAAAGCTTAATTAAATTGAACTATCAAAAGTTACTGAAACAATCAATCGTAATGAAGGTTATTTAGGAAGAACGAACACATACCGATTAATTAAAGGAATGAGGAATACATTGGGTTCAATTCGTCACATCATAAACACACGAACAAATAAACCTAATTTGAAGAAGAAAAAAAGCAGCGAATCAATCAAATTAGTGGATTACCAGAAAGTATCAAAGATGATATGAGAGAAATGGATGCATCATCATCATGATTATCTGCTGTTCGGTGTTCATGGGAAGTTATGGATCCAATTAATTAACCGGGCAGGATCTGGGACCGGCGCATGGGCTGTGGTAAACAATATAACTTCCTGATGGTTGTGAGCAGACACAAGGCCACCCCCGTCCCAGAAAAAGGCCCCGTCCCAAATCCTACACCGCACCCCTTTGCCCCGTCCATGCCTGCCCGTCTCCCCCGTTCACGGACACAAGGGACAGCCCAATAGGAGGTTTTCTTGTTTTTGTTTGTTTTTTTTTTTTTAACCGTTGAATAACGGGTAGAATTTTTGAACGGCTACTTCTTTTAATTTTTTTTTCTAAAATCAAACTATAAATATTATACCAAATCAACATTTTTCTCCACTCCAACTCATTATTCAATCCTTTTATTTTATAAACTCCCAACCTTTTTATAAAAAAACTTCATGGATCCCTACCAACAATTCAACCAAAATCCGAATCAACCTAACCCGAATCAACCTAACCCGAATACACCTTTTACCACACCCGGTTACACACCGGTCATTGATCCACCCATATCGCAAACCGTTCCAATAAATCCGCATGTAGCCCAAATGCTTCAAAACCCCGCGGCTTATGCCCAATTAAGCCCGGTGAGCTTTATGCAAATGCAAAACTATATGCAACTAGCCAGGCAAGCGGGTTTTTCACAACAATTTTCACCACAATTTTTATTGAGTTTTAAGAAGCCAGTAAGTCAATAAGCGTTTGTGTAACCCAAAAGCACTTTCTGTTTTGACTTTTGACTTTTAGCTTTTAATGGACTGATGGACTAACACTTGAACATCTTTTTAATTTTTGTTTGCAAATCTACGATGGTTGATTGGGAAGCTGTCTCAATCTTTACAATCATGTTGTCGTGCTCCTTAAAAGTTTTCTTCATTTCTTTTTGTTGGATGATTGTGTCGGTTGTCATAATGTTACTAAGGGGGTGTTTGGGATTGATTATTCAAAACAGATTATGCGTTTTGGAAAAGCAGGGGTGGAGCTGCTTATAGATTATTGTGCTTTGGTAGCCTAAAAAACTGATTATTTGCGTTTTCAAAACGCAATCCCAAACACTAAAAACTGATTATCTGCGTTTTCAAAACGCAATAATCTAAAAATCATATTCAAAACGCAATCTCAAACACTCTCTAATTATGTCATCATAGCTCAGCGGGACCAACACTCTGATACCAATGTTGCAAAAGAAAGAAATAGTTACAAAGGAAGATTATCAAAACTTTTGCATCTCTTGTTAACGAATTCTAATGGTTATGTACAAGTGTACAACAGTGGCAACTAACTTATGGATTGTTAGTTGACATTTACATCTATTACCCTCTTAACTTCTAATTAGGGCTGCAAACGAACTGAACTTTCAGCGAACCGTTCATGAACCGTTCGGCGGGAAGTTCGTTTGTGTTCGTTCGTTTAATAAACGAACGAACATGAACAAAATATTTCATTCGTTTAGTTAAACGAACGAACATTAACAGAGGCCACGTTCGTTCGTTTATGTTCGTGAACGTTCGGTAAGGTGTTCGTTTATGTTTGATAGTTTAATAATGTTTTTTGCTTTCATAATTTGTCCTAATATTATTTTAGTTTTATTTATTTAACCCAAGTAAATAAATAAACATATATGTATAGTTCTAATAGAGGACGGTTGACTCGTTATCGTTATACAACTTGTAGCCCATCATTGCAATCGGATTTTATGTGGTTTGCCTACAAAGAAATGTTTATTCTTTGAACCTGTGTGATTGAAAATTTATTTCTTTTAATCTTCTTCAAAGTTACAGTACAATGTAAAAGATATGAATGCAAAAGATTTAAGAAAACATATATGAACATGCCAATTTAGGTAAAAGTTGAATTTGCTAAAATTAATGAATTACTAAAGACCCTTCTGCTACCATTTTTTGATATGTGTCAAATAGTACAGGTGTCTGTGGGTTAATAACGCATAGTTAGGGGGGTTTATGTGTAGAAAGTTCATTGGTTGTTATAATGGGTTAACAACTAATGAAAATAGGTAGTGATTGTTTGAACAAACTTCTTTTCTGTATTCTTCTTTTACATTATATCACTTTTAAACTCAATCCAATCAATCTCCTCCAAGAAATAATAATATAGAAAGTATGTCTATATTATTTAGAGCATACCGAATCTCAAAATTCTATCATTGTCCACAGAGAGGCTCGAACCCTCGACCTCATGGGGAGAAAGACCATTTTACACATCTTAGTCCGCTAGACGAAAGGACCGTTGATATGTAACCCCTTAGTTACGTAGTTAAGATAAAAAGAAACTAACTACTCACCATTATACTCATATGTTAAATTGAGTCAAACGTCTTAAAGTTAAATTTTGTCACACTTCTTTAAAACACGTTAGTCAATCAGATTGGTGTTTTAACTTTTGATGTTGTGACAAATTGAACAGATTAGAAACTGACCAACATTGGACTGATGTCAGTGGCATTGTGCAACCGGTAGCAATTGTGCATCTAACTATCCATTAGCGATAACCTGCCAAATTGATTAACTAAATATTCCGCTGCAACTAACTAATAATCAATATAGGGTATTAGCTAAACTTCAGCTTGATCGCGATCCAGATCAAGTCAAGACAGTGTAGATTGTTCAAGGTATCATTCATCTTGAGAGATCCTTTCTCCAATGAAGCTTTCATTTCACAGAAAAAGATTACATAGCCCTTTCATACAAATATATAACAAGTCATTTTCAAAAGATGAAGTCATCCATGTAATTTTGTCGTTTCTTATAACACTGTAATTTTAAATTAACATATATTATATCTTTAGTTAATCCGACCAGACTACGAATCAAGTTAATAGACATTCAAAACCGAAATGGTAAAAAATAAATCCTGAATTTGCCTCTACTTCATAGTAGTCCATACAGGGCTTCCAAATAATTTGTCGCAAGGAATAAGGTAGAGATAACAAACACGGTTCTTGTTATGTATACATGACAGGGGTGACTATTCCTATTGACCAAGTGTAAAGTAAAGAAAGTTTCAATAGAAAGAAAAACAAGGCACTTAAAATATCAACATCCCTTTCATATGTCAATTATGTTGACTAAAACATAAGGTGAAAAGTCTTGAGTCAAGTATAGTTGTAAAGAAATTTGATGATAATCTCACCATTAATAACATTTGTTATCCCAGAGCGAGAGTATTATTTTCTAGCCAGAACCAATGGCTTACGGAAGCATATTGCTCTTCATCGCTTTATTTTGGTTTTCGTTCCATTACTTAATTCAAGTAAGTTAGAATCCACTGCGATATTTTAAGGAGATTATAAGGATTAGGGAGAATCTCTAATTTACCCTTCACAAGAATTAGAAACCTGATTAAAAAAACTGCCAAATACACGTGGCGCTCTAAGGTTCAATCCTACACTTTGCATGTTAAGGAGCCTTTGTACAAAATACTTTCTCTACAAAGAAAAACAAGAGTATTAAGAACATTTACAATAGGTTCCCCATTCCACATTCACTCACAAGTCATAACCATATATTACACTAAAAATCACTATATTTTCACTCTTATTTCCAATTAAATAATACTTTTTATACCTTTATCACTACTTTTTTTCTTTCTCCTCTACTCACAACCACTTGCAACAAAAAACATTACAAAAATAAATGCACAAAAACTGTGTTCCCCCAAACCGATGAACAATAGATTCCCCATATTCTCCACTCATAACTCCATCCTAAAATATGAAAGATTCCCTCCCAAAATTACGGGGAACCTGATGTGAATGCTCTAATAAAATAATACATTGACATCCCTTTCAGATGTCTATCTCCGTTGACTAGTATAATAATGTTAAAGTTTGACTAAAGAGAAGTTGCCATGAATTTTCACTTACATACAATCACCATTAATATCACTTTCATCCCAGAAGGAAAAGATTTGTCTAACCTGAAACAATGGCATACAGAAGCATATTCCTATTCTTTATTTTAATTTGGTTTTTATTAAACAATCCTTGTTATTCAGAAACAGATACCTTATATCAAGGCCAAGAGCTTATGGACTGGGATGAATTGATCTCATCAAACAGGGTCTTCTGTTTGAAGTTCTTTAGCTTTGGCACTACAGTTAGTCCTTATTTAGGGGTATTCTACATAAACAACCATATCAAATCTCGTTTTCAAGAGGATATAAGGTTACTCCTCATATACAATCGACTCATGTACCCTTATAATTGGCATGACTCATCTGACGACGTAAGTAAAACCGCAGTTTGGGTAGGAAACAGAAACAGTCCAATCCCAGATAGATATATACGGAAACCTCATCATAGATGCTAATGGGAAGCTCAGCATATTGTCTAGAGGCCGCACTGTTCTTGATCTCTTCAATCCAACTCCACTAGTAACACGCAATGCGAGTGTTACACTATTGGATTCAGGGAATTTGGTACTTCGGGAACTGCATGCTGATGGGTCTGTAAAGCAGGTTTTATGGCAAAGCTTTGATTACCCGACAGACACACTTTTACCAGGAATGAAACTGGGGATTAATCTCAAGACTGGGCACAGATGGTCACTGACTTCTTGGCGCGATGATGAGCTACCGGCAGATGGATTATTTACATTAGCAGGAGACCTCAATCGCACAGGTCAAATTGTCATGCTAAGGCAAGGGAATATCCACTAGAGGAGTGGACCTTGGCAAAATGGTCAATTCAAAAACACCGATCTACAATCTTCTGGTCCAGATGTCCGCCTCTATTATGTTTCTAATGAGACTGAGCAATCCTTCACATATTTAACAAGAACTTATTGTTGGATATTATAGAAGTGAATGTGAGTTGGTTGTGTCCCACATTGGTGAGAAGATGGAAATTGGAAGACTTTATAAGGTAAAGTTTGAATGGAAGAATTAAAATGTTAAAGTTACATTATCCTCTGGCTCCTACCCGCGCGAAAGGGGGGGGTGCAAAAATGGGTTCTGGCTCGGAAAAATCCTTGAACCAACACGACCTTATTCTAGAAAAACTCTTTGCCTTCAGCTTCCAACAGTTGCAACTCTTGATTATCATCAGAAATTAACATCATAATGATGGTGATTAATTCGAGTCTGAACAGCTTCCAACAGTCTGGATTGTTCAAGTATATAATGACTTCCAGTATCAGTCCAGTTCCGTTTTCTTTTCAGGCAAGTGGGATAGTCCGCAGCGAGTGCACCATAACTGTTGAACCGGTGTACCCTGGGAACAGACGACGAATCTGTTTAAGGGAATTGTGTCAAACACAAGCCCAGTTCTGTTAATCTGTTTTGTTTCTTTCTGTTTGTTTTGTTTGCAGAATCGTCACAGGCTCCATTTTACTGTAAGATTTCTAACAAACTTAAACAGATTTTATTGTTCTAACAGTCTTTTTTCTTTTCAGTAATGGAGTTTACATCACAGCCCTTGATTTCTTCTGCTCCTCTCACGAGCTGTTGGACTCTCTGCAGTGTACACTAGACGAAAGGACCGTTGATATGTAACACCTTAGTTACGTAGTTGAGATAAAAAGAAAGTAACTACTCACCATTATACTCATATGTTATGTCACACCCTCAAATTTTCACATGCGGGGTTTTACCGCGAGGCGCGTGACACACCAGGATCCAAGTCAACGGTCACAATAAACGACAGCTAAATGTAAGAAAATACGTAAGACATTCCATGCAACAACCAAAAACATTACGCTTTGAGCCATAAAGCAGCAGCAGAAGCATTTCTTGTTTACAACCAAAAGACATATTACAGTTTACAAAACATTGTTTAATATGCAACAAGACTTCTAGATGCCGTGCAAGACTCCGTGCGCCTAGTCCATTAACCGCTACCTTAGCGACCTGAGAAAACATGCCAAAAATG
Organism: Ambrosia trifida; assembly: GCA_028751855.1. Taxonomy (NCBI): domain Eukaryota; kingdom Viridiplantae; phylum Streptophyta; class Magnoliopsida; order Asterales; family Asteraceae; genus Ambrosia; species Ambrosia trifida. Next base: position 17,914,277 of record CM054129.1, on the reverse strand, counting down.
TCAACATATAATGCTGGTGAGTTCACAGGTTTTTCTTTTTCAATAAACGTTTCATTAACCCGTTAAAAACTGTTATTGTTACTGTTTATACTATGTTTGTTCGTACGCTAGCTAGGCGTCAAGTGTGTTACTCATACGGGCGAAACCATTGCTGACTGTGTGATACCCTTGTTTACAGACTACCTCATCTTCGGTAAGCCTAGTGTGATTGAGACAATATGCACCCGCCGGCCTCCAGCCGTCGAGTGGGGTTTGTCAGGCCCAATAGCGCTATCCACATTTCCCCGCTACATCCCCGTATTAGTGGTTTCTAAGGGACTTAGATGAACCGTATAGTAATAAAGTGTGAGCCATAGTATAACATGAAAACGTGTATTTATAATGTATAACATGTAAATGTGTGATCAAAATGTATAAGCATGTTTCTCACCCCGAAAACAAAACTAGTAAAGTGTGGGGCCGTGAACTCACCTTAGATTGCGTTACTTGAAAACAGTTAAATCAGTATGCTATGATAGCCCCAAATAGCGGCGACCTATCATAAGATGTGTATAAGTATCCGGACTAATAACCCGCAGGTTAACTAGTCCCCGAATGTCCAAACCATAACCATAAACGTTTGAAAACACCTTTGACTGTTAAACCGACCGTACCAGACAAGACTCGACATCCCATTGGTGACCCGACATTTCACGTGTTAGCCGAATACAAGATATCATGCAATATATGCAATTAAACACTTAGTACGCGCAAGAGTTCACCTAGTCTAGCATAACGCTCAATTAACGCATAAACAAGTCCGAACACGTGTTACTAAGTCATTGGGTGTATCCCGGGGTTCCTATCATGTTCCTAGGTGTCAAATCATGTTCCGGGATGTCAAAATACGCTTACGACAGCAGTACACGCGATTAGGAAACTAACATGCAATTAGGAAAAGTCAACTGGTGAGTAGGGGGTGGTCAACTGGCGAGTAGGGGCTAATCGCCTGATGTATCAGGCGATTAGACTGTAATCGCCTGATACATCAGGCGATTAGAGTCCTATTCGCCCCTAGCAATGCTGTCGCGCGTTTTCGCGCGTTAAACCCTCCAAATCAGATCCGAAACATGTAAAAACACCCAACAACAAACCTAAACCATTAACCAACCCATTCCAAGCAAAAACTCCCAATTTATCTCTGCTCTAACGGCCTCAGTGCGAATATTTCCTAAAATGGCAAAGTACTAGGTTTCATTAACTATGAAATCTTTCCTTAAGTGGCAATAATCAGATTACACAACCTACAACCTTTCAAATCACTATCCCTATGTTATAACATCATTCTAGCATGATTCCTAACAATAAACAAGCAATGAATCATATCATAACATCCTAATTCTTCAAGAATCACCCAAATGGGTCAAAATGCATACTTTCATCAAAACACTATAATAATAGCTTAAACTCATAGATAATCATCCTAACAACTCCTACACATCAGAAGTACATCAAATTCATGGAAACATTCATGTTACAATCATCAAAAATCATCATATGCATCAATACTTCACATATAGCAAGTATTATGGTGTAGACTTGTTTTAGAACTCATTTCCAAGGTTTTTAAAGACACATTCTTAGCAAAACAAGGTCTGGACTTTTGGGGAACCAAAACAATAACATTATAAAGGTTTGGGATGAAGAACACACCTTGGATTTTATCAAATAAAGGTGTGTAAGCTTGGAAATGGTGAGTTTTGAAGCAAAACAGGTTCCAAAGGTGTTTTAAGGTGTGAGGGAAGCTTAGGATCAGTTAGGGTTGCACAAATGGTGTTTGGGGAGTCAAGGGCTGTATTTATAGGTGTTTTGACTCGTGCATATCAGATCAGGCGAGTAGAGATCAGTACAGGCGATTAGAAGCTCTAATCGCCTATATACTGGCGATTAGAAGCTCTAATCGCTAGTAATCTCCCCCAATCGCCTATAGAAGTGGCGATTAGGAGCCCCCTGGTTCCTAATCGCCTGTAGGGTTCCTGATTGGGTTTTTGGCACGTTAAACACTATTTTAACACATATAAACACATATTCACGTACCGACAAGTCACATAATGATTACAAACACATAATGCACGATAACTAACACGTTTACATCCGTTCACCAATTCCCGGGACTCGAGACTTGCGTGTGTGCGTTAAACCCGGTGTTTCCACGAATCACCAATCCTTGTACACATGGTTATGGACCGACTCCCGATGATCCCGCTGATCATTGTAACGACTCCCGATGATTCCAGAATCATCGTAACGACTCGACTGACCCAGTTAAGTACGTAATATGCATGACTCGCTAAGGTAGACTTACTAGTTTAACGAAAGTTATTAACCGGAGTTTGCCGGGTGTCACATGTTAAATTGAGTCAAACGTCTTTAAGTTAAATTTTGTCACACTTCTTTAAAACACGTTAGTCAATCAGATTGGTGTTTTAACTTTTGATGCTTTGAAAAACTGAACAGATTAGAAAGTAGAAACTGACCAACACTCGACTGATGTCAGTGGCATTGTGCATCCGGTAGCAATTGTGCATCTAACTATCCATTAGCGATAACCTGCCAATTTGATTAACTAAATATTCAGCTGCAACTAACTAATAATCAATATAGGGTATTAGCTAAACTTTAGCTTGATCGCGATCCAGATCAAATCAAGACAGTGTAGATTGTTCAAGGTATCATTCATCTTGAGAGATCCTTTCTTTAATGAAGCTTTCACTTCACAGAAAAAGATTACATAGCCCTTTCATACAAATATATAACAAGTCATTGTCAAAAGATGAAGTCATACATGTAATTTTGTCGTTTCTTATAACATTGTAATTTTAAATTAACATATATTATATCTTTAGTTAATCCGACCAGACTACGAATCAAGTTAATAGACATTCAAAACCGAAATGGTAAAAAATAAATCCTGACTTTGCCTCTACTTCATAGTAGTCCATACAGGGCTTCCAAATAATTTATCGTAAGGAATAAGGTAGAGATAACAAACACGGCCCTTGTTATGTATACATGATAGGGGTGACTATTCCTATTGACCAAGTGTAAAGGAAGTTTCAATAGAAAGAAAAACAAGGCACTTAAAATATCAACATCCCTTTCATATGTCATTTATGTTGACTAAAACACAAGGTGGAAAGTTTTGAGTCAAGTACAGTTGTAAAGAAATTTGATGATAATCTCATCATTAATAACAGTTGTTATCCCAGAGCGAGAGTATTATTTTCTAGCCAGAAACAATGGCTTACGGAATCATATTCCTCTTCATCGCTTTATTTTGGTTTTCGTACCATTACTTAATTCAAGTAAGTAAGAATCCCCTGCGATATTTTAAGGAGATTATAAGGATTAAGGAGAATCTCTAATTTACCCTTCACAAGAATTAGAAATCTAATTAAAAAAACTGCCAAATACACGTGACACTCTAAGGTTCATTCTTACACTTTGCATGTTAAGGAGCCTTTGTACAGAATACTTTCCCTACAAAGAAAAACAAGAGTATTAAGAGCATTTACAATAGGTTCCCCATCCACATTCACTCACAAGTCACAACCATATATTACACTAAAAATCACTATATTTTCACTCTTATTTCCAATAAATAATACTTTTTAGGTGTAGGTTCACATACAAACAACTTTATATAATTACTCTAGTTATAAATGCCCTACGTGTTTTTTTCCTTCAGTTTGTACCAAAAAGTTGTTTGTATTTGATCTTTTGTCTACTTTTTTATACCTTTATCACTACTTTTTTTTTCTTTCTCCTCTACTCACAACCACTTGCAACAAAAAATATTACAAAAATAAATGCAGAAAAACTGTGTTCCCCCAAACCGATGAACAATAGATTCCCCATATTCTCCACTCGTAACACCATCCTAAAACATGAAAGATTCTCTCACAAAATTACGGGGAACCTGATGTGAATGCTATAATAAAATAATACATTGACATCCCTTTCAGATGTCTATCTCTGTTGACTAGTATAATAATGTTGAAGTTTGACTAAAGAGAAGTTGCCATGAATTTTCACTTACATACAATCACCATTAATATCACTTTCATCTCAGAAGGAAAAGATTTGTCTAACCTAAAACAATGGCATACAGAAGCATATTCCTATTCTTTACTTTAATTTGGTTTTTATTAGGAATAATGGAAATAAATAATCCCAACTATTGAATATTGGCCAATAACAGTCCCAACTTTGAAAATTACCAATAGTGGTCCCAATTTTCGACATATTGGAACATAATGGACCCAAACTGATCGATGTCTAACTCCGTTAGTGTGGTGCTGACGTGGCATGCCACGTAGGATGCCATGTAGGATCATTTTGCCACCTAGGATGCCACATAGGACCATTTTTGCCACCTAGGATGCCACGTCGGATGCCACGTAGGATCATTTTGCCACCTAGGATGCCACGTCAGCATCACACTAACGGAGTTAGACCTCCGTTAGTTTGGGTCCATTATATTCCAATACGTCGAAAGTTGGGACCACTATTGGTAATTTTCATAGTTGGGACTGTTATTGGCCAATAGTCAATAGTTAGGATTATTTATTTCCATTATTTCTAAATTCTTTTTATTAAACAATCCTTGTTATTCAGAAACAGATACCTTATATCAAGGCCAAGAGCTTAAGGACGGGGATGAATTGATCTCATCAAACAGGGTCTTCTGTTTGAAGTTCTTTAGCTTTGGCACTACAGTTAGTCCTTATTTAGGGGTATTCTACATAAACAACCATATCAAATCTCGTTTTCAAGAGGATATAAGGTTACTCCTCAGATACAACCGACTCATGTACCCTTATAATTGGCATGACTCATCTGACGACGTAAGTAAAACCACAGTTTGGGTAGCAAACAGAAACAGACCAATCCCGGATATATACGGAAAGCTCATCATAGATGCTAATGGGAAGCTCAACATATTATCTAGAGGCCGCACTGTTCTTGATCTCTTCAATCCAAATCCACTAGTAACACGCAATGCGAGTGTTACACTGTTGGATTCAGGGAATTTGGTACTTCGGGAACTGCATGCTGATGGGTTTGTAAAGCAGGTAATTTAGATCTTTCTAGTTGTATATTGTATAACTTAAGTTCATATTAGCCACTGCTTTAAATGATTAAACCACCTTCATTCGATAACAATAGTTATGGCATTTTATATCCACCTATTATAAACAATACTACTGTTGAGGCCCCTTCGGATCTTGCATCAATCGAGATGAACATCAAACATGATAGGAGTATGCACAAGAATATGTGTAGTGACTCACGGATAGGATGAACAGAGGGTGGAGGGAAAAAACGATTGCACAGTAATATTAATCTTATTCCCACACACCAATGAAATGATACATACTTGGTTCTATATATACATGACATATGAACGGTTAAATAACCGCTTCTACTTAACCGACGCAGCTAAACTATGACCGACACATCGTTTGGTTTTTGAGGCCAAACTTCTTGTTTGACTTTTCGGTTGACTTTTAATCTTAATACATATTTCTTGATTAATACATTCCAACAACTACAACAATACCTAGCAAATCCCACAAACAGCATAGCAAAGCTATAGTAGGGTATGGGCAAACCATACGTCTATCCCTAGGCACACAAACAACAGACAAGCAAGGAGCACTAAAAATATAGTAACAGAGAGCTACCACCATAATATCATCATCATCATCATATAGCATTCAAATTTCAAGCAATCCTATCAAAGCTTCTATAAATTGAACTATCAAAAGCTACTGAAACAATCAATCGTAATGAAGGTTATTTAGGAAGAACAAACACATACTGATTAATTAAAGAAATGAGGAATACATTGGGCTCAATTCGTCACATCATAAACACACAAACAAATAAACCTAATTTGAAGAAGAAAAAAAAAGCAGCGAATCAATCAAATTAGTGGATTACCAGAAAGTATCGAAGATGATATGAGAGAAATGAATGCATCATCATCATGATTATCTGCTGTTCGGTGTTCATTGGACGTTATGGATCCATAATCATTTAACCGGACAGGGTCTGGGACCCGCGTATGGGCTGTGGTTAACAATATAACTTCCTGATGGTTGTGTAAATTATAGACAAAGCCGTTACTGAGTAGGTTGTGATCATATTTTTAATTTAATTTATAGATAACAAAACAAGTTACATTTAGATGGTGGGTAAGCGGACAACAAGCTGTGCCGCTATCCTTTTTTGAATCGCAAAACCTATCCTTCTAAACACAAACCCTTTATTCCTAGCGCTCTGCGAGTCACTGTGGACCACCTTCTGCTCTCGTTTCAGGAAACGCACCGCCTCTGGAGCCAGGGATCCAAAAGTTTCAAAAGAAAACAGGAGGAACACGTGTTGATTCTCTAAACAGGCTGCTTCATGCTTAGCGACATTCTTAGCTTCTGCCCTCAAAATTGTCTGCCCTGGTACAAAGCCGCGGTCTCGCATTCCTACCAAGTGGGAAACCCCCTGTAAGGTCAACACATGCATGCTTGCCCCTAACCCAGCCAAACACAAGAACATCCGCAGGACGCAGGGTCGATTTCCCTTCTCGCGGATCAGTCAGAAAATTGACTGGTGCTTCATTCTTGGCCGAGACCCCTGCACGTCGAAGCACATCCCATAGAACATCTCTGACCAAATCATGGTGGTACTTGAACCCCGACAATTCCTTGCAGTAGAGCGCAAGCGCATGCTCGCCAAATTTATCCAGAGAGAGGTTGAGATCATTTCCTAAACACTCGACTCGACCTGGGCTTAAACTAACTCGAGCTTAAGCCAACTCATGAGTCTAATGGTATGTTTGGCAAGGAGTTTATAAGAGCTTTTATAAGTTTCGAGCTTCAAGCTTTTAAGAAAAACTCATACTCAATCACAAGCATTGTTTGGTTGGCTTTTGATTGGTTGAAGGGGCTTGAAAAGCTCTATATTGAAAAGTTACTAGTACTAGAGAAAAAACTCCTACTAGCTACAAACTTTTAATGAGTAAATGATACAAATACTCATTCTATTATAAAAAAAATAAAAAATAAAACATTCATACAAGCTTTTAGTTAATGCCTATTTTGGTCATTTTATACATTTTATTAGAAGCTCTAGCTACTCTGTCAAACACCAAAATATATTTAAAAAACTACAGCTCTCAGCTTCCGGCTACCAGCTAGTTTTGCCAAATATACCCTAAACGAGTTTTTTTATTAATATAACTTTTGTTTAATATATTAAATTTATATTTATATAATAACTGATTATTATATAAAATTATGAGAAAAGTTATTAAAATAATCTATCATATATCATATACTACTAGGTGAAATCTCGTGTGAAAACACGCGAAAACTAAATCCAACTAAACCCGGAAATGTATTCATTGATGGCCCACATATGTACTAACAAATGTAGAATATATTAATATTTTAAGCTTTGATATACTAATAGATGTTAGATATATTAATGTTTTAACTTTGATGTACTAACGGATGTTAGATTAAATATATTAATGAATGGTCCACATATTTTCTTGAATATTTTAAGCTGATCAAGTGAACATGTTTAACATCTGTTGTTTTAAACACACATTACTAAACAAGCCTTATTAAACAGACCTTACTAATTCATGATCAAGTGAATTATCTATATTTTTAAACAGACCTTAGTAAAACAGATCCACTACTCTCGAACAGACCTTACTAAACAAAGCCACTCAATTTTTAAAAAAATGAACATTAAACATTGATCTCTAAGTCCGTTACAAATTACACAACACCAAATGTAACACCCCAACCGATGGCGGAAACATCGAGGTGTCACGTAGTGACGATTGTTCAATAGCTCATGGACTAAAAGTGTAAATTTTGATATATTGATTAAATAGTTTATTACCTTGAAAGAAAAAAAAAATAATAATACAAGATACAATGATTCTAAAGTGTCAACTAAAACTGAAATACAATGAATCCAAGATCTAAGTAAAAATTCCAAAAGCTTAAAAGTCATCTCATAAATAACCTGAAACATGTACGAAAATAGTATATGTCAATACAAAAATGTATTGGTGAGCATACCCTGTTTGAATACATATAGTAGAAAAAGAATTTCGCAATTCACGTGTTATACTATCTACAATTTAGTGTTCAAGCTATGTACAAATGCTACCCAAAATCAAACCTTTGTTTCATGAATCAAGAGTCACATATATATATAGTATTCGCTCATAGTAGGCGATGAATAATCGTTCACACATAACAGTAATTAAGTACTATTTATTGCTATGCTAGGCCGCCCAGCGGTTAATGATTAAGGTCATAAGTACACACTATCAGCGAATCAACAAGTAAAACACAAACAAGAATTGCGATTATGAATATATGATAAACCATGATTAAGTGAGTGAAGTAATAAGCGTACATGAGTCACCCCAAAAGTGTAAAGCATGAAAAGGGGGAAAGATATACTCACAGTTTGCGAAAGCGATCCAACTTAAGCGGTCATGAGCTAAGTAATGGGAATTCCGAGGAATTCAACCTATAACGTAATAGAAAAATAATAAGGGAAAAGTCTAAGAGTCTAAGGTAACTAGGGTCTAAGGCATTAGGGTTTGCTAAGTTAAGTCGATTTGGGGAATTAGAGTTTTTATGATAAATCGAATTAATATATAAAAGTTGTATATCAAAAGTACTACGTCAAAGTTTGTAAATGTGGTTTAAGTAATATAATTATTACCAATTGAATATTTAGTTCAAAATATGTTTGAATAATTAAGACAAAATAATTTAGTTAATTACTTTAACTAATTATTGTAAATAAATACAATCGTCATAAGTATTGAAATAGATGATTATGAGTTACTCAAAGATCCAACAATGATAATAAAGACTTTCAATCATAAGAATACTTCTATTTTATAGGAAAAGTATTTATAAAATAGATGTCTAAATAAGATAAATAAATAAATGTTTAATTATGTCTATTTTAACGTAAATAGAACTAATAATACCAGGCATGCTCCAAAAATGCTATTTTTAAAGAAAATGGATGCTTTCTGATGTAAACAAGTAAAAATAATTTTCTCATAATTTTTATAAACTTATTTATATTTAAAACTGATTTAATGAGATTAAATCATGTTTAAATGACTAAAAATAGGAAAATCAATAAAAATAAATGTTTTTCTAAACCAATAATTTTTATTTCAGATTAGAATTCTTAGAAATAATTACCCTAAAAGTTTGAGATTAAAAACATTAAAAACGAAATTTTTATCAATTAATTATGATTAAAACAATTTAATTCAATAAAAATAGAAAAATATGACATTTTCCAGAAAATAAAAATGTGATAATTTTCTATGAGGTGTCAAGAATCTATACCTAAATTTTCAAAATTTTTAGAGCAAAAATGAATTTATTATGAATTATTATAGGTTTATATGTTTTAATATTGATTATCATATATATAGAAACAAACAAATAAATAAATAAATAAATAAATATCTGAAAGAGGAAGGGGACACCTGGGCTCGAACCCGGCGTCCCTTGGAACATCTAGTACTCACTAACCACTACACCAAAGGTCATATTTGATACTTAGTTCGAAAAATATATGTACTTATATAATAATACAAGTGTCATCTTCTTCCCCATTTCTTACTTAGAACCCTAACCCTAACCCGAATCCAATCCACCCCAAACAACATGATTTCCCAGCAGAAACATGGGGCTAATGATCGGATATCTATAACAAATGATATGGCACAAAAATAATCGGACTTACAACGCGTTTAAAGGTCGAAAAAGAAATGTGCAGGTCCGCAAATAAGAAGGCCGATTATGAAGCTTCCTGGACTCGATTCGAGATGTTTTTGTGTGGGTTTAGATCGTGTGTTGTTACAGAACAAATTGGAATGATCAATTTATAGTTTTATCAAACAAAAGTTTTAACGGGTTTTAAATCTCTGGTCGGTTACAAAGAAGCTTCAGAGTAGAACCCGATTAAAGTCCTATTAATACGGGTTAATACTTGTTTTAAATCACTAGAATCGTGAAAACTTGATGGAGTAACGTTTATTATCAATTAATACATGTTAAAACACACCAACATATAAAAAAATGGGTTGCCGGAGTTACTAGTCGTCGCCGGCGACTCAGATGGCCGGAAAAAAAAAAAACGGGTTCAACAAGGAAGGAGGAAGAGTTTGTTTTAAAACTTTGGATTTTGGCAGATTTGGTCCCTCATGTTTAACCTTGTTAGTTTTTAATATAATTAGGTTAATTTTTCTTTATAAAACTTAACTAATTTAACTTAACTTAACTTAAAAGTTTCCAAATCTTTATAAAACTTGAAATTTTTTATAGAATTTATTACATAGACGTTTCAAGATACGTATTTGATTAAAACCTGTACTCGATCCATATAAATAATAATATTTTAGTTCGCTCGAAAATTAAATTTAAAAACGACGAAAATTACATGGACTATAATGGAAATATTTGAAAGGCTATTATTGTCAATTAAATGAAAGACGAGGGTGACGGATGTCACAGTCTCCCCTACTTTAAAAAATTTCGTCTCGAAATTTCTTTCAAGTTGAGGCTACTATGAACCCGAAGGCGTTGTAAAAGTCAACTAGATTTTTAAAAGAGATTTCCATCATTTATGATTCAATAAAGTTTAAAGTAGTTGTCTAATACTAAAAGTAAAAATTTCAAAATCTTTTTACAGTTAACCCGAAGTTAGAAAGTTAAGAGTTTAAATGAGAAAGGTTTTGGGAATGTGTAACGGGTGACGGGCATAGGTATTCAAGAAGCAGTTTCCCCTACTTTAGAAAAGTTTCTGACTAAACGTTGTTAGAGTACGCAGCAAGTATCCAAATAATCGAGTGTGTAAGAGTATACAAGGTTTGTGTTTTCTGTGTGGGTGGTCAAGAATCTAGGAAGACGAATTAAAGCTCGTGTAAGAACGTTCGTATCGAATATGCTAGCTATTAGTCAACTATCTAATGAAGAGGTAGTAATGGGTAGGTTCTTGGTCAAACTCCTAGTCCGTTCCCGCAGTATCGTTTATGCTTATATATAGGGTGTACCGCAGCTAACCCACCACTCTCCCGATACTTTGGACTCGTACTGATTGTCTGCCAGTAGCCTAAATAGAATTACACACCACCCTTATGTACCTGTAAACCCATGATTGCGTTCCGGACCGTAATCATCGATTTACCTTACACTAGGGTGTTATGCTTTTCCATAACCCTAACAAGAAATAAATGCATGCAATCAGGATATGCTAAGTAATTGATACTGCAATGACATGGTTAGAGGTCTTTCCCTTTCGGGTTTACCCTTTAACCGTAATGAGAGTAACATGTAAGTAATAGACATGGTTAGAGGTTCTTCCCTTTCGGGTTCACCCTTAACCGGTAACTTCTGTTCACACCGTTGGCTCTAAACACCCATATTGATAAACTCCGAGATTTACACTGTTCCCCTTGGATTAAAGAAATACTCTAATCCGAGTCGTACGTGGGCACTGGCTTAGATCTCATACGAGTTATCAACTAGTATGTTCGTTGGCCACGACGATGAACAAAATAATGTAAAGCATAACAGGGTTTTGCTCAAAAACAGGAAAAATATGCATACCAAATATGCGTTCATGTAAATATATAAGTATAGCGTAAAATTTTCATTCGAAATGAAAATATAACATAAATCGAGTAATCGCAAAAAAATGAAAGGAAACGAGTTGAACTCTTGCAAATAAGCAGTGTGAAAATAATCACAAATAACGTGTTAGAAATAACTATGAATAAAATGATGTAAGAATAAAATTTATGATAATTGAGAGTACGCAAACAGACGTATAGTCTACTGACATAAGGGTTTAAATTTAGTTAGTTTTACATATTTGCACTATATGATAAAAGACAACTAGTAACATTCTGTTAGGATATGTACAATATTTTGTTAGACCAAAATTTTTGCGACTGAAAATGTGTGAGTGTAATAAGATAAATTTTCATTTATCAAAAACGTAGTTTGCTCAAACTTTGTAATACAGTTGAAAGAATAGTAGTAATGCATGAGGATAAATTTTTTTAGAAATCGGAGTGTGTTTTAGATTCAAAACAGGTTCATTTGAAAAATCTTCGTAAATACACATTTTCATGTGTTTACGAGAAGTCGCGTTTGAAAAAAAATGTTATAAGGCTTATTATTAGTTGCAAATTTCTCCCGAAAATATATATTGGATACATCATATGAAAACAAAAGATTTACATTTGGTCTTTAAAATATGCAATACAAGTTTGTAAAATGCAAAATGAAACCATTCCATGAAGTATGTGTAAATCTAGTGTGTTTTAAAAGACTAAGATTTAAAATGACGTGAATGGTAAAATTAACGTATGTAATACGAATAGAGTACCAATATTTAAGAAAATTCAAAATTTATCATTTGATTCTCCAAATGATCAACAAAACATAAATATCAATATCATAAAACATGGAGATTGTTTCCATAGAAAACTTTGACTAACTAAAGTAATTGAAATGTTTTTAGTGACTTGTGGGGGCGTACTTTAGCCTATAAGTGAATGCTCATCCCGAGAGTTCCCAGGTCGGCATACGGGTCCCTCGCCTGATTGGGATTTATGCGAAATGCTAGGCCTAGACAGAAAACTCAGGATACAGACGCTCACCCTTCCAGATTGCACGTGCCCCATCACTAGTAAATTCCAAAACTTTAGCGAGATTAAACGAGATGCAGAAATAGATCCTTGAGATGTGGATTTCACTCCTAACTCAAAGATGTATTTCAAAATTGAAAACGATTGTGGAATGAAACCAATCACTAAGTTAAGGATATCACTCCCAGCTTAGTGGTTAAGTTTCTTTTTGAAGGAAATACTCTTTGAGGTGTGGATGTCACTCCTATCTCAAAGATATATTCCTAAGATGAATAACATATAGAGGAGTGAAAACTAATCACCAAGGTATGGATGTCACTCCTAACTTGGTGATATCGTTTCGTTTGTGAAATACGAGTGTCTTCTTCGCCAAGCAAAATATCGAAAGAATACCGAGAAATCATCATAACGAAAATATCTTGAAAGAAAATAATAGGAAATAAGAGAAATATAAACGAGAGGACTCGTGAAAGTAAGCTTAGTTATAGACTAGGCTAAAAGGCATTCTAATAACCTAATTCCCTATGACCATGGCTCTGATACCAATCTGTAACACCCCAACTGATGGCGGAAACATCGAGGTGTCACGTAGTGACGATTGTTCAATAGCTCATGGACTAAAAGTGTAAATTTTGATATATTGATTAAATAGTTTATTACCTTGAAAGAAAGAAAAAAATAATACAAGATACAATGATTCTAAAGTGTCAACTAAAACTGAAATACAATGAATCCAAAATCTAAGTAAAAATTCCAAAAGCTTAAAAGTCATCTCATAAATAACCTGAAACATGTACGAAAATAGTATATGTCAATACAAAAATGTATTGGTGAGCATACCCTGTTTGAATACATATAGTAGAAAAAGAATTTCACAATTCACGTGTTATATTGTCTACAATTTAGTGTTCACATATAGTAGAAAAAGAATTTCACAATTCACGTGTTATATTGTCTACAATTTAGTGTTCAAGCTATGTACAAATGCTACCCAAAATAAAACCTTCGTTTAATGAATCAAGAGTCACATATATATAGTATTCGCTCATAGTAGGTGATGAATAATCGTTCACACATAACAATAATTAAGTACTATTTATTGCTATGCTAGGCCGTCCAGCGGTTAATGATTAAGGTCATAAGTACACACTATCAGCGAATCAACAAGTAAAACACATACAAGAATTGCGATTATGAATATATTATAAACCATGATTAAATGAGTGAAGTAATAAGCGTACATGAGTCACCCCAAAAGTGTAAAGCATGAAAAGGGGGAAAGATATACTCACAGTTTGCGAAAGCGATCCAACTTAAGCGGTCGTGAGCTAAGTAATGGGAATTCCGAGGAATTCAACCTATAACGTAATAGAATACTAATAAGGGAAAAGTCTAAGAGTCTAAGTTAACTAGGGTCTAAGGCATTAGGGTTTGCTAATTTAAGTCGATTTGGGGAATTAGAGTTTTTATGATAAATCGAATTAATATATAAAAGTTGTATATCAAAAGTACTACGTCAAAGTTTGTAAATGTGGTTTAAGTAATATAATTATTACCAATTGAATATTTAGTTCAAAATATGTTTGAATAATTAAGACAAAATAATTTAGTTAATTACTTTAACTAATTATTGTAAATAAATACAATCGTCATAAATATTGAAATAGAAAATTATGAGTTACTCAAAGATCCAACAAAGATAATAAAGACTTTCAATCATAAGAATACTTCTATTTTATAGGAAAAATATTTATAAAATAGATGTCTAAATAAGATAAATAAATAAATGTTTAATTATGTTTATTTAAACGTAAATAAGACTAATAATACCAGACATGATCCAAAAATGCTATTTTTATATAAAATGGATGCTTTCTAATGTAAACAAGTAAAAATAATTTTCTCATAATTTGTATAAACTTATTTATATTTAAAACTGATTTAATAAGATTAATTCATGTTTAAATGACTAAAAATAGGTAAATCAATAAAAATAAATGTTTTTCTAAACCAATAATTTTTATTTCAGATTAGAATTCTTAGAAATAATTACCCTAAAAGTTTGAGATTAAAAACCTTAAAAACGAAATTTTTATCAATTAATTATGATTAAAACAATTTAATTCAATAAAAATAGAAAAATATGACATTTTCCAGAAAATAAAAATGTGATAATTTTCTATGAGGTGTCAAGAATCTATACCTAAATTTTCAAAATTTTTAGAGCAAAAATGAATTTATTATGAATTATTATAGGTTTATATGTTTTAATATTGATTATCATATATATAGAAACAAACAAATAAATAAATAAATAAATAAATATCTGAAAGAGGAAGGGGACACCTGGGCTCGAACCCGGGTTCCCTTGGAACATCTAGTACTCCCTAACCACTACACCAAAGGTCATATTTGATACTTAGTTTGAAAAATATATGTACTTATATAATAATACAAGTGTCATCTTCTTCCCCATTTCTTACTTAGAACCCTAACCCTAACCCGAATCCAATCCGCCCCAAACAACATGATTTCCCAGCAGAAACATGGGGCTAATGATCGGATATCTATAACAAATGATATGGCACAAAAATAATTGGACTTACAACGCGTTTAAAGGTCGAAAAAGAAATGTGCAGGTCCGCAAATAAGAAGGTCGATTATGAAGCTTCCTGGACTCGATTCGAGATGTTTTTGTGTGGGTTTAGATCGTGTGTTGTTACAGAACAAATTGGAAAGATCAATTTATAGTTTTATCAAACAAAACGGCCGTTTTAACGGGTTTTAAATCTCCGGTCGGTTACAAAGAAGCTTCAGAGTAGAACCCGATTAAAGTCCTACTAATACGCGTTAATACTTGTTTTAAATCACTAGAATCGTGAAAACTTGATGGAGTAACGTTTATTATCAATTAATACATGTTAAAACGCACCAACATATAAAAAAAATGGGTTGCCGGAGTTACTAGTCGTCGTCGGCGACTCAGATGGCCGGAAAAAAAAAACGGGTGGGAAGGAGGAAGAGTTTGTTTTAAAACTTTGGATTTTGGCAGATTTGGTCCCTCATGTTTAACCTTGTTAGTTTTTAATATAATTAGGTTAATTTTTCTTTATAAAACTTAACTAATTTAACTTAACTTAACTTAAAAGTTTCCAAATCTTTATAAAACTTGAAATTTTTTATAGAATTTATTACATAGACGTTTCAAGATACGTATTTGATTAAAACATGTACTCGATCCATATAAATAATAATATTTTAGTTCGCTCTAAAATTACATTTAAAGACGACGAAAATTACATGGACTATAATGGAAATATTTGAAGGGCTATTATTGTCAATTAAATGAAAGACGAGGGTGACGGATGTCACACCAAAATATCTAAAATTTAATCTAGTTTTCCATAAAGTAGACAAAACTGAGGAAGGTTATTCAATACATATACAAACTCAATTTTGTATCTATTTAAAGTGTCTGGGGATTGTTTAATGTGTTTTGAACCAACTAATTACTGTACTTCAAGCAACATTTTAACAAAAACCATGAACATTTTGTCTAAAATAGTCATATATCTCACTAAATAAGAATAACATCAGTAGCTCTATCCATCCTCTACTCCATCCATCCTCTGTACTGTGAAGACCAAGGTGCTCCATCCATGGCTTTCCTGTAACATTTCGCATTTAAATACTTGTACGTTACGATTATTTTGAATAAAACGTCAAGTTTCATCATTTATCGCCTTTTAAAAATTAATTCATGATGCATTTGGACCCCTAATACAATACTATATATATATATTATACATATTTGTGTGGAATAATTATCAAAAAATAATAGGCTTGGGCCGGGATTCGAACCCGAGCCCACAGCCGGGTCAACCAAACACAAACAACACAACCAGCTAGGCTACACAACACATTTGGTTTATCTCCAACCCGTTTTAATTATATCATGTCTTGGTGTATCAACAGTTGACTTAGAAAGTCAACTGTGACATCGAATTACCATAATCAAACCATTTAAACGCGTATTAATCCTGATATGGTATGATTGAGTGATTGTCTGACTATTACGCATCAATTACACAGTCAATTATCGTCCAAACTTTCCAATTTATGGCTAATTAACGCGTCATCCCATTCATTGTGAGTCAACTTACCCAATTCATCAACCTGAACCCTCTCCCTATAAATTGAACCATCCTATTCACTCTCAACTCGCCGATATCTCTCTCTACACCTCCAATTTCTGGTTTAATTCAGCTTTCAAGGCCTTTTGGTTGAGCTTTGACTTTTCTGTTGACCAAGCTCTTCATACGCGATTCGTTTTTGTAAGTGGTTTATTTTTGATGGGTTTTGTTCATCGGCTTCTGCACAACAATAACCCTATGATCAATTGGGTTATTGTTGTGTAAAACGATTGATTGCAAAATTAGGGCACGAATGGAATCGAATTGGGGAAGAACACTTTGCAGAACTTGGTTATATATTTTAAACAGACACGAACTCAACACAACCACTGATCTAGATCAAGTGGTTGTGTCTGATGCTTGTTAATCTGAGCACACGGGTTCGAGTCCCACTCTAAACGATTTTTATCCTTTTCTTTTAAAAGATTATAAATCAGATTTCCATTATACTATATAATTAATTTAAACAAAGATTATTCGTTCTCAGGGTCCAGACCAACTGGTCTGGGCTTGTGATTTAAAACCCCGACCCGGGTTTGACGCGGGTTCGATTCTTGGCATCAACAAAACATTTTTTTTTTCATTTAAGCTTATATATATATTCTCTTATATTTTCAAAATTAGTTTTAAAATACTAAAACTACTTTATAAATTCTACAAAAATTATTTTATGTTATTTTGGTAGAAAAGTTTAACATACAATTTTTAGTTTTCCAAAAATTATTTATTTAATACATATAATAAATAATTCAAGTTTATTCTATTTTATTTATAAAATTCTATAAAAATATCAAAACAATTATATAAATTTCCACAAAAATTATTCTGAGTTTATATAACATTAAACTTTTCTGAAATGATTTTTATTTCTGAAAAATCATTTATTTAATATTTTTAATCAATTTTTGTTAGTTTTAATCATAAATAAATCATAATAAATTCATTTTTCAATATTTTTGCACCAAAATTTTATATAAATTATTTCTATTTATTTGGAACGGAAATACAATTTTTAATTTAATAATTCTTTAATTTTAGTATTTTTAAATATTAAAGTTATATTTTGACAATTTGAAATAAATAGATTTAATATTCTATTTTTAAGAAAATAATTTTATAAAAATTATTTTCATACTTAAAACTTTATATTGTGACCATCTTTAATTTAAAATTTACAAAAAGACTTTTGTTTATTTATTTATCAAATTGCTCTTATTTATTAAACATTTTATTTATTATTCAAATGAAATACTTATCCCCAATTCGAAACCCTAGAAAATATTTGTAGACTAGAAAGAAATAGACATATTTATTACCTTAATTATAGGGTAATACTTGTCATCGTTGGGCAACACATATTCTATTTTCATGAGACATAACATTTTGCTAAGGTGAGTTTTACATAGCCCCTTTTCTATTTCACTATTTTTGGGGTGAAACATGTTACAACATTCTATATACAATTCAATCATAAAGTGTCTATGTGTTTTTCTATGTTGCATTATGTCTTAAACATGACTTGGGTAAGCACAATATTCTAGCATAATCATTAACATTGATCAGCCGACGGTATACAATGATATATCTATTGGACTGACAATCCCACCCGGATACGTACCTCCTACATAGGTAGCGTGGGTGATGTTGGGCTAGATTTAAGTAGGTTTACGCTTGTCTTTATTAAGCTAGTTTATTAGATTTGGGCTTAGTTTAGTTAATGGACTTGGGTTAGGCCATGTGGGCCAAGGCTTTAGTGGACCCTATATATTGTTATGTTCTAGTTCATTTTAGGGTTAGACATTCATTAGACCTTTCATTGTAATTCTAGAGGCACCACCTTGTACCAGACAATCCTAGAGATTGTGTGCAAGGTGAAGCAGCAATAATATAGTGTTCATCTATTAAATCTTTTGTTCTTCACATTCAATCTTGTTTTCCGCACTCGATTGTTTGTTTGATACCCGGTAGAGAGGATTCTGGACTTACAATTGGTATCAGAGCCTAAGAAGTCTTTCGAAGGCTCGGTTGTGGTATCATTCGAAGATCAAAAGAGGACGTTTTATTGCTGTGTTTTTGTCGAGTGTACAGTTTTAATTCGCTATCTCTTTCAATAATTTTTTTTTTACTAATCAATTTTGGTGTTTTAGTTTTGTTGGCAGATTTGATCTTGTTAAAATTTCTGAAACGCTTGAAGAACACTAAGAACGCGAAGAACATTTTGAATTTTTATTAAATTGTTGATTTTAATCTTTTGTTTGGAGTTTACGATGTGTTTGTGCAGATTTTTAGGAAGTTTGTTACAAAAAATTAAAGAAAATTAATGCTTTCCTATTAAGCTTGCAAGCTGTCATTGATAAAACAAAAAGTGACAGGAGGTCACGTGACTGATTGGTCAAGGAAAAAATTCATTTTCAAATTGGTGGTCCCTACAATAAATCAGAAACCCAACTGTACACTCAAGAACACATCGAACTCAGCTTTGAACTCAGCTACACGAACTCAAGGTCGGACTCTCCACCCGAACTCGAACTCAGCCTGTTCAGGTCGAACTCAAGGTCGAACTCAGCTGTCTTGATCGAACACCCACTCGAACTCGAACTCAGCTCTCAAGCTCGAACTCAGCACTGTTTCAACTCGAACTCAGACCCATCTTCATCGAACTCAGCCACTCGAGGTCAAACTCAGGCCTGACCCGAACTCTCCTCAACACTCGTCACGTCAGGTCGAACTCACCTCCTTCTACTCGAACTCAGATCCGTACGTCGAACTCACCCGGCCCATCTACTCGAACTAAGACCATCAACTCGAACACCCACCTTGTACCCGGAAACTGACTTCTGCTCGGAAACCCGACCCGAAAAACTGACTTCTGATCTGACCCGTACCCACCACCCGGAAACCATTACATCCCCGACTGGAAAACCCATCTACCACCCTCCGACCAGAACCCATCACACCAGAAATCAAACCCAACCTGACACCTGCCTCCACCCGTCACCAACCTGTCGCCATCAACCCAAACCACACCACAGCTCTTTCAATCAACAAACACACAACAATCCGTAACCTTCAACCCGAGCCACCTACCTGCAACCCAGACCCAAACCGTACACCACCTGGATACATAAACCCACTCAGAAATCAATCACCATCTGACTGGAAACTCACGTCGAGAAAACCACCGTACACCACCCGAAAACCCAAAACCCACTGATTGGAAATTCCGGCGATTATTCACGACGAAGATCCGGCTACACCTCCCCTCTTCCCTACGACATCACTCCCACACCCCATAACCATTCTCGTTATCAGAAGAGAGGCGAGAGAGATTGACGAGGGTGATTCTTGGTTGTGGCGTGAGATTTTAGAGAGCAGATAGAGAGAGATATTTTGAAGAGAGAGGCGAGATCTAGCACTTTATTTTGTTGAGTGGAAATAAATTCAAAGTGGTTGTGCAGAGAAATGGTGTGGAGGAGATTTGTAAGAGAGAGTTGAGTGTTGCAGCTATTGTTTAGTGTGAGAGAACTGTTTTGGGAGTACATTATAGAGGAGAGAGGGAGACATAATACAATGGTAAGGAGTGTGTCAGGAGTTGGACAATGTGCATAATCAACCATTTCAAAATTGAAATCTTTTCTTTTAACAGTGACAAACTTAATAATAATAATAATAATATTATTAATAATAATAATAATAATAATAATAGTGGTATTATTTGGAGTGTACAAGCTCAATTTGAAGGGATCGACTTTATTGAGTACGACTTGACCTGTTGACTAAGGTTGGACGCCCGGTGCTCGATCTAAATTTTTTTTGGGGAACGTCTACATTTTTGGGGGATCACTATTCAAAATTAAAAATGTCTTCTCAAAGTGAGGTGTTTGAGCAGAGACTTGAGGGTTTCAATTACATTGTTGGTGAAACTGTGGATGCACTAATTGACCGATTTACCGAACTGCTGTCAGAAATGAAAAATGCAGAGGTCGTGATGGCAAATCGTTGGATCAACAAGATTCTTTTGGACGCATTGAAAAGAATTCCAAATCAGCCAACATGTAGCTGGTTTATGAATGTTAATCGGATCATTTCGGAAACAAACTGGTCCAAAATGACGCCAGACGAGTTAATATCACTTATCAAAGAATTGGATAACATCACCTCTGCCGCAACATGCTCATCAAATTCTGCTGCTCCATCATCGAATTCAGATTCAAGCTGTTCTATCATTCCCGCTGCTCCTACGGCTCCAGCTTACATGGCACAACTGAATGACCATGTGCCATCCGCATCTGAGGTACATGCTGACATTTTAGCTGAATCATGTTGTACTGAACGATGCAGGTTAAAAATTAAAGGTTTTAGAGAAGAAACTCTCTCCGCATTCAAGCAGCTTGAATACGAGAAAATGGCCACTTGGGATCTGAAAAAGAAATTTCATTCCTATAAAGAAATGGTCGAACAACAAAAACTCGATATCAAGCGCTTGCATCAGGAGGTGAGTGATCACAAGTGTCGATATTTACACTTCAAACGGCTGTCTGATACTTTAACCGCGGAATTGATCGACTTAAAATCTAAATTTGAAAATGCCGATTTTCATTTTAAAAAGTTCGATTGTTCTAGTCCCAAAGTTGAAAAAATGATCAATACCCAGTTAAAGTTCAGACCAAAGGAAGTGAGGAATAAAGGTCTGGGGTTTGTGGAAATTCCACCACCCTTTAATGAAAATTATTCCTCAATTCCCATGTCGGATGAAGAATTGTTGGCTCTGCCTGTTAAAGGATACGGTCCTCCAATAGAAGAGCCAACCAATCGACCATCGAGGGATCAAGTTGAGATCTCCAAACCTACATCAGTCCCTGTCCGAATATCTAAACCCAAGAACAAACAACATAAGCAAGAGCAGGTCCCATCAAAAACTTTTGTCAAGTCTCAAGATGCTTCAAAGCAAACCGAGACGTTAAATTTTGAGAAAAATATAGAAATTGACAGAGTTTTTGATGTGAAGAGAGATGAAGTTCCAGTTTCAAATGACACAACTGAATTGAATGATGTCTTAAAAGCAATCGTTTTTGAAACTGAACTGAAAATTGAGCAAACTAAACCGACTGGCCAATCAGACTCAAATGTGCCCTTTGAGTTTGATTTCATGAAAACATTCAAAAAGATCTATGAAGAGTACAGGGCACCACAGACCGTTGAACCGGCTGCCCCATCAACTTCTGAAAGTGACTCCAAATGTGAATCACCCAAAACAACCGAATCTGAGAAATCAGTAGCCGTTGAATCGAGTGAATCCAGCTGTGAGTCCTTTAGAGCAGCTGAGTCAACGGGGGATTCAGCAGAGCCACAACATGTTTCTGAATCAAGTGGCTCGTCTGAATCAAATGTCACATCCTCGACTGAGCCAAAATCTGAAGAATCTGTGTGCTCAAGGCCAGTCGAGACTAAACAAGAATGTGAGGATCCCTCATCCAATACTGTTGGCACAGGTGTGGTAAAGCCAATAGTCCCTGAATTTAAATGTGTGAATGTTACTGATGCTTCTACTTCATGTGCAGATAAAGTTAGGGTAGAAGTTAAGGTTGAGGGGGATGATATTGTTTGCACTAATAATGCAGGCGTTTGTGTGACAGAGTCTAATTTGTCTGTAGATGCTATACCATACGTGAAAAGGACTGTTTCTGAGCTATCTGTAAATGGCACGACTGATAAATATGTGCCACCACATAGAAAAACTACCTGTGCTAACTCTTTTGAACAGGTTCCTGAAGTTAAACAGAAAGCTCAAGGATAGTCATCAACACACGTACAATCTTGTTCACACGGGTGTTCAAGATGCTCTAAGCAGAGCAGAAACTTTAAGAAGCCTGCAAACAAATCATCCAACAGATCCCATAACTCACATTCATCAGTGGGATCAAACAGACCGGGATATGATCTTTATGCAAAGAAGCAGACATGCTACACTTGTGGAAGACCCGATCACATTGCAAGAAACTGTGCACATCGTCCTTATGTGCCCTATTACAGACAATATCAGAGGGTTATGCTTAGGGATAACTATTACTCTAAGGCAATGAAGGTTGAAAAACCTAAGGCAAAGAAGAATATGAATCCCAAAGTCAAACCGTCTGATGGAGACTGGAATGCTGCCAAGAGCAAGCAGAAGGTTGTTCAATCACAGAAATTAAAACAACCTCAGAAACCGAAAGCTACTACTCCGAAAGTAGCAAAACCTCTTGTTAAGCCTAAACAAGTCTGGAAAGCAAAGGCGGCAGCAAAACCAGTCCCAAATGAGAAAAAGGACATGTGCTTAAGAGAAGTGTCTTACGTAGATGCTTCAGGAGTGCCCAGGACCGCGATGGCCTGGGTACCAATGTTTAACTAATCTCCTTTCTTAGTGCAGGGACATCCAAGGAGGATTGTCGACGACCATTGGTATGTTGATAAGGTTGTTCCACGCACATGACAGGTGACATCTCTATGTTATACGTTTATTTTAAATTCTTAAACAGTGAGTATGTGTCCTTTGAAGGAGATAATGGAGGTTAAATCAGATAAAGAGGTACACTCAAAACCTGATGCATTGAATTTTGAATGTAATTGGTCTTTAATTCGAGAATGGTTTTTAGAAAAACACAAAAAGATTTTTCTTAGTTTTAGGTTGTAAATTTGTTCTTTAAATTTTCAATTTTAAGCACAAATTTTGGGGGATATACCCTCAGAAAAATACAAAAACAATAGAAAATTCCGAAAATGAGATTTTCATGGTGCGAAAAAGAAGAAATGATACTACGTCAGCTGTTAAACTGTCACACTTTAAAATCGAAAAGAAAATTAAATCTGGTGTGATTGCAGCTCCATCATATGATGTACTGGCAAGCAAGCTACACAACAAACTCAGTCCAAAACATGCTAAAGATAAAGGACTGTGTAGCTTGTGGGTAACACATAATCGGCGTATGATTTTATGGTCTTAAATCTTGCGTTGATAGATTGCCAAAGTCTGAGATTTAAGGTCTTTAAATTGTTGATACATCTGGGGATGTCCTGGCTGCCCTTCTGCTGCATCCAGATATATGCTGACCTAGGCACAGTCAGGACGTCTTAAAAGAGCAATAAGGAAATGTCAAAACCCAAAATTCTCAAAGAGAATTCAAGCTAAAGGCACATATCCAAAGCCTAAAGCAATGATCATACCGAAGATTTGGTATTTGCCCTAACCCTGGTCGAGAATCCATTGGTCTCTCTGTTGCATCCGGATATATGCAGACCTGATCACCGATGATCTTGACCTTGTAAAACATACAGATGTCAGCAATTTACTCACCTGTTATGAAGAATCTTTGTGCATACCTTGATCGCGGGTGTATGTCATGATGTGGGACACACAGTTATTTCGGTCTAACACACGTTAAGAAAATAAGAAAAATATCAGACTTGAGGACGTGTGTGTATGTTTGTTTAAGTGGATAAACGATGCTGGTAATCGTCTTGGACTGCTTTCTGGCACTTTAATAAGTATACCAAAACAAATATACTAACGGTGTGTTGCATTTTGACAAAGCTGATATGATCTTCTTGCACATGATTCTCACCAAAAAGATGCATTGTAATTAGTTTGAATTTTTATTTTAATTTGTTTGTCTGTTATGAAAAATTGACCATTCTTGAGGATTTGACCAATTCTCGAACAAAAATTCAGGTTTTTGAGAATTTAAAATGGAAGTACACTGATGTACTTGGTGTTCATGTGTATACTGCACCCTCTGTTGCATAAATTATTTACTTACAAAATTATGAGAATTTGCAGAATTTATACAAATCAAGAAACAGGGGTTGATGAAGAATGAAAGAGTTACAGTTGCTGACAAGCATGAATCACCACACTAAGAAGATGTACCTGAGTCAGAAGAACCTGAAGTGAATTATCTTTTGACAATGAAAATACAACTGAAGAAGTACCTGTGAAGTTGCTTGAAAGAGAAGACTAACAAAGAAAAGAGTTATGAGAATCCTCCTCTCACGTTCTCTTTTAGCAATATGTTCAAGCAAAAGCTGATGATGATTAAAGTTGTGAAGCTACCTCCAAGAGAACAAGAAAGAACCCAAGATTGGAAGATCAAGATCTGAAGATTCTTCCTACTAAGCCATGATAAAGACAGCATAAACCTAGGGGGATATTGTTGGGCTAGATATAAGTAGGTTTACGCTTGTCTTTATTAAGCTAGTTTATTAGATTTGGGCTTAGTTTAGTTAATGGACTTGGGTTAGGCCATGTGGGCCAAGGCTTTAGTGGACCCTATATATTGTTATGTTCTAGTTCATTTTAGGGTTAGACATTCATTAGACCTTTCATTGTAATTCTAGAGGCACCACCTTGTACCACACAATCCTAGAGATTGTGTGCAAGGTGAAGCAGCAATAATATAGTGATCATCCATTAAATCTTTTGTTCTTCACATTCAATCTTGTTTTCCGCACTCGATTGTTTGTTTGATACCCGGTAGAGAGGATTCTGGACTTACAGGTGATTGTTATCGCATAACATAATCGAGTGAACCATGAGCGTATGGGATGGACCACAATATTCTAGTCACAAGGGTTGATTATGCACTCGATTTACTGCTAGTATGTTTTCACATATGGACTAGACTTGCCATGACACTTGAATTGTACAAGCTTTATTCGATTATCAAAACCTATGTAATTCTCACCAACTTTTGTTGACCCAAAAATATTTTCAAAATTAACATGTTTCAGGTAACAATGAAGCTGAGGCTTAGAGTATGCATGAGGAAATACTATGAAGTTTTTTTGAAGTTATTTGAAGTTATTTGCTTTATTTGATATCATGTATTTGGGATTTCTAGACATCATTTCATTTCATTTTGGGATTTCTAGAGCCTTGGTTATAGGGAATTAGGTTATTAGAAAATAATCTAGACTATAACCTTAGGGACTTAAACAGTACTTGCTTCTCTTACTTGTAACCCTAATTGCTTCTTTAATCTTATCCCTATCCTATACCTTATACAACCCTAAGCCTGCAAGTGATTACTCTTATTGTCTGCTGCAATCCTTATCCACCATTAGATTAGTAGGACAAAATCCTCAGGTTTAACCTGAACCACCTTGAGATCTCGTCGAAGTTCTAGATTTTAATAACGAACACGTGCAATCTGGAAGGGTGAACGCCTGTATTCTGAGTCTTCTGTCTAGGCTGGCATTGCGCATATATCCCAATCAGACGAGGGACCCGGATGCCTACGTGGGAATTCTCGGGATGAGTGTTCACTTATAGGCTAAAGCATGTCTTCATTATGTTATTAGAATCTAGAATCTTTGATAAGTCAACGTTTTCGTTTATTCGTTTTAATTAATGAATAAATGATTACATTCCTTATATAACCACATTCATTTCATTGTGTCTCTTACAGATCATGCCTCCACGTCGCAGCACTCGCAATAACAGTGGTGAAAACCAAGAGGAAAGTAGCAACAACCACGACGCTAACCACAACAACAACAACAACAACAACAACAACAACAACAACAACAATGGTGTTGATGCCCAACTGGCTGCGATCATTTCTCAACAAATGGCACAGCAGATCGCGACTCTGGTTCCTAACTTACTAGCTCAAGTCATCCAGATGAACGGAAACGGCAACGGAAACGGTAACGGCAACGGAAACGGTAATGGAAACGGAAACGGTAATGGAAACCACAACGGAAACGGGAATGGTCTCCCAGCTTGCACTCTTAAGCACTTTAATTCCTGTAATCCCCCTAAGTTCAGTGGAGAAGAAGGAGCTATGGGACTTCTACAATGGTTCGAGGGTATTGAGAATACCTTCATTAACAGTGAGTGTCCCGATAACTTTAAGGTCCGTTATGCCATGAGTGTTCTTCACAAACGAGCACTCACTTGGTGGAATGAGGAAAAGCGCACCCGCGGAGCTAAAGTTGCACTTGCTATGACCTGGGATCAAGTCAAGGAGGTTATGAAAGATGAGTTCTGTCCCCGCATCGAGATTAAGAAACTGGAAGACGAGTTCCACACCCTTGCTCAAGATAGTGGGGAAAACCTTGCCTACAATACCCGCTTTCACGAGCTCAGTTTGTTGTTGCCCCATAAAGTCACTCCCCTGCCTGTAGCCATCGAGAAGTATATCGGTGGTCTACCTATGCAAATTCAGGACACGGTATGGGGAAGGAATCATGCTACCTTGGAAGAAGCCAAACGTTTAGCGGCTACACTGACTGATAATCACGTGAAGAATGGTACTCTGTTTCGCAAAGGTGCTAAGAAGGATGTGAACAAAGCTACACCAGAGCCGGCTAAGGAGATTAAGACTGAGCACTCTGTTAACAAGAAACATAAGGCCCGAAACTTTACAGTGGTTGCCAACCCCGCACCTAATAAGAAGCCATACACCGGGCCTCACCCCTTGTGCAACACTTGCAAATACCATCATCCAGCACAGGTGCCATGTCGTTTTTGCACTAATTGTCAAAGGTATGGTCATCTTGTGAACATCTGTCGAGCTCCTCCTGCTAACGGCCCTACTGCCCAAAATAACCCAGCCAGAAATGCCCCAGCTCCCAACCAACAAAACAATAGGCCTGCTCGTGGTCAGTGCTACGAGTGTGGCAGCCCAGACCACTATATCAATGCTTGCCCCAATCGCAACCAAAACCAGAACCAGAACCAAAACCGCAATCAAAACCAGAACCGCAACCAGAACCAAGGAGCTCGAGGACGCGCCTACAACCTCAATGCCAACCAGGCCCGCGACAACAACGAGGTGGTTAATGGTACGTTTCTCATCAATAACCACTATGCATCCATATTATTTGATTCGGGAGCTGATAAGTCATTTGTATCACTAAAGTTTGAACCCTTACTTAACTTACCCCAAACTAACCTAGAGGAACCTTTAGTGGTAGAGGTAGCTAATGGGAAGTCTATCTCGATCGATTCTATTATTCATAACTGTGTGTTGAACCTCGACGAACATACTTTCTCTATAGATCTCATCCCTATGCATCTTGGAAGTTTTGATGTCATAGTAGGCATGGATTGGTTGTCAACCCATCGTGCTGAAATTCTATGTTTTGAGAAAGTCATTCGCATTCCTCTCGAATCTGGTGATATTTTGAAGATCTACGGTGAAAATCCTTGTGGCGAGCTTAAGCTCATGTCTTGTACTACTGCCCAAAAATACTTACGAAAGGGGTATACGGCTTTCTTAGCTAACGTGATAGAAAAGAAGGAAAAGGGCAAAAGTATCCAACACATCCCAATCATTCGGGACTATCCTGAAGTCTTTCCAGAGGATTTACCTGGTTTGCCTCCTGCTCGACAAGTGGAATTTAGGATTGATCTTGTTCCTGGTGCAAATCCTGTCGCCAAAGCTCCTTATCGTCTTGCACCCTCTGAGATGCAAGAACTTGCCAGTCAACTACAGGAACTTTCTGATAAAGGTTTCATTCGCCCTAGTTCTTCTCCATGGGGAGCCCCTGTCTTGTTCGTTAAGAAGAAAGATGGATCTCTCAGGATGTGTATCGACTATCGCGAACTCAACAAACTCACCATCAAGAATCGTTATCCCTTGCCTAGGATTGACGATCTTTTCGATCAACTTCAAGGAGCAACCCACTTCTCAAAGATTGATCTTCGTTCTGGTTATCATCAGCTTAGAGTCCACGATGAAAACATTCCCAAGACAGCCTTTCGTACACGTTATGGTCATTATGAATTCATGGTCATGTCGTTTGGTTTAACCAACGCCCCCGCAGTGTTTATGGATCTAATGAATCGGGTATGTAGACCCTACCTTGACAAATTCGTGATCGTCTTCATCGATGACATTTTGATTTACTCTAAATCAAAGTCCGATCACGAACAACATCTTCACTCCATTTTGGGTCTCCTAAAGAAGGAACAACTGTATGCCAAGTTCTCGAAATTTGGAATTTCTGCTTAAGGAAGTTCAATTTTTGGGACATGTCATTGATATGAACGGAATTCATGTTGATCCTGCAAAGATCGAAGCTGTGAAGGATTGGAGTATTCCTAAAACTCCAACAGAAGTCCATTCCTTCCTTGGTTTGGCCGGTTATTATCGTCGATTCATTGCCAACTTCTCTAAGATCGCTGTTCCTCTCACTGCCTTAACTCACAAGGGTAAACCCTATGAGTGGGGACCAAAGCAAGAGAACGCATTTGAAACTCTTAAGCTGAAACTCTGTGAAGCTCCTATCTTGTCTCTCCCTGATGGTAATGATGACTTCGTGGTCTATTATGATGCATCAAACCAAGGTCTTGGTTGTGTTCTCATGCAACGAGGCAAGGTTATTGCTTATGCGTCGAGACAACTCAAGACTCACGAAAAGAATTATACCACCCATGATCTTGAATTGGGCGCTGTCGTCTTTGCTCTTAAGATTTGGAGACACTATCTTTATGGAACCAAATGTGTGGTTTTCACGGACCACAAAAGTCTCCAACATGTCTTCGACCAGAAAAATCTTAACATGATGCAACGGCGTTGGGTTGAGTTACTTAACGACTATGATTGCGAAATTCGCTACCATCCTGGCAAAGCGAATGTTGTGGCTGACGCACTCAGTCGTAAAGAGCGTATCCAACTTCATTGTGCGAGAGTTCGTACTAATCTTCAGGATCGTATCCTCCAGGCTCAACATACTTCAGTCACCCAAGGTAACATGTACGACGAAATGTCTTGTGGTGCTGAGACTCAACTTGAAACCAAACCTGATGGTCTACTCTATTTTCTTAATCGACTTTGGATCCCTGACCGTGATGATCTTCGTACCTTTCTTATGAACGAGGCTCATAAGTCTCGTTATTCTATTCATCCTGGAGCTGACAAGATGTACCAAGATCTTCGTTATTCGTATTGGTGGCCTGGTATGAAGAAAGATATTGCTCTTTTCGTTGCAAAATGCCTCACTTGTTCAAAGGTGAAGGCTGAACATCAACGACCATCTGGTATGCTCGAACAACCAGAAATTCCTGTATGGAAATGGGAGAGCATAGCAATGGACTTCATCACTAAACTCCCTCGTACACCCAAAGGTTTTGACAGCATTTGGGTAATCGTCGATCGTTTGACCAAGTCAGCCCATTTCTTACCTATTCGTGAGAAGTATTCTGTGGAAAGGTTAGCAAAGATGTACGTAAGTGAAATCGTATGTCGTCATGGTATACCTTTGGACATTATCTCTGATCGTGATGGTCGTTTCACTTCTCACTTTTGGGATTCTTTACAAGACGCTTTGGGTACCAAGTTGAACCTGAGTACTGCTTATCACCCTCAAACAGATGGTCAGACTGAATGGACCATCCAGACACTTGAGGATATGCTCAGGGCATGTGTCATTGATTTTGGTGGCGCATGGGATTCTCATCTTCCTTTGGTCGAGTTTTCATACAACAGTTATCATGCCAGCATTAACATGGCTCCTTTCGAGGCACTCTATGGTCGTAAATTTCGTTCACCTGTCTGTTGGACTGAGGTTGGTGAAGCCCAGATCACTGGACCCGAACTGATCCAGGAAACCACAGATAAAATCCAACTCATTCAGGATAATCTTCTCAAGGCTAGAAGTCGTCAGAAGAGCTATGCTGATAAACGTCGTAAGCCCTTGGAATTTCAAGTCGGGGAACTTGTACTTCTTAAGGTATCCCCTTGGAAGGGAGTGATTCGCTTCGGTAGAAAGGGAAAACTAGCTCCTCGATACGTAGGCCCATTCAAAGTTCTTGACAGGATTGGAAAAGTGGCTTACAAACTTGATCTTCCACCTGAGCTAAGCAATGTTCACCCAACCTTTCATGTTTCGAATCTCAAGAAATGCTTAGCAGATGAGAACCTCCATGTTCCTCTTGAAGATGTGCAAATCGATGAAACTATGCACATTGTCGAGAAACTCGTCGAAATCGTGGATACTGGAGTCAAGAAACTCAAGCGCAGCCGCATACCGATCGTTAAGGTTCGTTGGGAATCTAAACGAGGTCCAGAGTTCACTTGGGAACGCAAGGACCAGATGAAGTCTAAATACCCACATCTTTTTCCACCAGACTCTCCAACTCCAACTTCGGGACAAAGTTCCTAAAAGTAGGGGAGACTGTAACATTTCGCATTTAAATACTTTTACGTTACGATTATTTTGAATAAAACGTCAAGTTTCATCATTTATCGCCTTTTAAAAATTAATTTGTGATGCATTTGGACCCCTAATACAATACTATATATATATATATATATTATACATATTTGTGTGGAATAATTATCAAAAAATAATAGGCTTGGGCCGGGATTCGAACCCGAGCCCACAACCGGGTCAACCAAACACAAACAGCACAACCAGCTAGGCTACACAACACATTTGGTTTATCTCCAACCCGTTTTAATTATATCATGTCTTGGTGTATCAACAGTTGACTTAGAAAGTCAACTGTGACATCGAATTACCATAATCAAACCATTTAAACGCGTATTAATCCTGGTTTAATTCAGCTTTCAAGGCCTTTTGGTTGAGCTTTGACTTTTCTGTTGACCAAGCTCTTCATACGCGATTCGTTTTTGTAAGTGGTTTATTTTT
Source organism: Ambrosia trifida (assembly GCA_028751855.1). Lineage (NCBI taxonomy): Eukaryota > Viridiplantae > Streptophyta > Magnoliopsida > Asterales > Asteraceae > Ambrosia > Ambrosia trifida. The sequence continues at coordinate 17,882,693 of CM054129.1, read as the reverse complement.
GATGGGTTTGTTCATCGGCTTCTGCACAACAATAACCCTATGATCAATTGGGTTATTGTTGTGTAAAACGATTGATTGCAAAATTAGGGCACGAATGGAATCGAATTAGGGAAGAACACTCTGCAGAACTTGGTTATATATTTTAAACAGACACGAACTCAACACAACCACTGATCTAGATCAAGTGGTTGTGTCTGATGCTTGTTAATCTGAGCACACGGGTTCGAGTCCCACTCTAAACGATTTTTATCCTTTTCTTTTAAAAGATTATAAATCAGATTTCCATTATACTATATAATTAATTTAAACAAAGATTATTCGTTCTCAGGGTCCAGACCAACTGGTCTGGGCTTGTGATTTAAAACCCCGACCCGGGTTTGACGCGGGTTCGATTCTTGGCATCAACAAAACATTTTTTTTTCATTTAAGCTTATATATATATTCTCTTATATTTTTAAAATTAGTTTTAAAATACTAAAACTACTTTATAAATTCTACAAAAATTATTTTATGTTATTTTGGTAGAAAAGTTTAACATACAATTTTTAGTTTTCTAAAAATTATTTATTTATTATATATAATAAATAATTCAAATTTATTCTATTTTATTTATAAAATTCTATAAAAATATCAAAACAATTATATAAATTTCCACAAAAATTATTCTGAGTTTATATAACATTAAACTTTTCTGAAATGATTTTTATTTCTGAAAAATCATTTATTTAATATTTTTAATCAATTTTTATTAGTTTTAATCATAAATAAATCATAATAAATTCATTTTTAAATATTTTAGCACCAAAATTTTATATAAATTATTTCTATTTATTTGGAACGGAAATACATTTTTTAATTTAATAATTCTTTAATTTTAGTATTTTTAAATATTAAAGTTATATTTTGACAATTTGAAATAAATAGATTTAATATTCTATTTTTAAGAAAATAATTTTATAAAAATTATTTTCATACTTAAAACTTTATATTGTGACCATCTTTAATTTAAAATTTACAAAAAGACTTTTGTTTATTTATTTATCAAATTCCTCTTATTTATTAAACATTTTATTTATTAGTCAAACGAAATACTTATCCCCAATTCGAAACCCTAGAAAATATTTGTAGACTAGAAAGACTTAGAAATATTTATTACCTTAATTATAGGGTAATACTTGGCATCGTTGGGCAACACATATTCTATTTTCACGAGACATAACATTTTGCTAAGGTGAGTTTTACATAGCCCTTTTTCTATTTCACTATTTTTGGGGTGAAACATGTTACAACATTCTATATACACTTCAATCATAAAGTGTCTATGTGTTTTTCTATGTTGCATTATGTCTTAAACATGACTAGGGTAAGCACAATATTCTAGCATAATCATTAACATTGATCAGCCGACGGTATACAATGATAGATTTATTGGACTGACAATCCCACCCGGATACGTACCTCCTACATAGGTAGCGTGGGTGATTGTTATCGCATAACATAATCGAGTGAACCATGAGCGTATGGGATGGACCACAATATTCTAGTCACAAGGGTTGATTATGCACTCGATTTACTGCTAGTATGTTTTCACATATGGACTAGACTTGCCATGACACTTGAATTGTACAAGCTTTATTCGATTATCAAAACCTATGTAATTCTCACCAACTTTTGTTGACCCAAAAATATTTTCAAAATTAACATGTTTCAGGTAACAATGAAGCTGAGGCTTAGAGTATGCATGAGGAAATACTATGAAGTTTTTTTGAAGTTATTTGAAGTTATTTGCTTTATTTGATATCATGTATTTGGGATTTCTAGACATCATTTCATTTTGGATATTTATGTTATGAATAAATTATTTAAAATTTCAATATGTACCATGTGCTACTGAAACAATTATCAGTACGTGACATCCCGATGTTTCCGCCATCGGTTGGGGTGTTACATTTCCTCCCGTTGAAGATTAAACAAATTCCTTATCTTCTATAAGTACTCCAATCTAGGGTCACACTTGTAGCCGGGATGGGTGATTTTACGTCGGAATTCCTTATCTTCTATAAGTACTCCTTATCCTATATAAGTACTCCAATCTAGGGTCACAAATTCCTTATCTTCTATAAGTACTCCTTATCTTCTATAAACAAATTCCGCATCGAGTTAAATATTTTATGAAAATGCGTGTGAATTTGTAGCCGGGATGGATGATTTTACCTCGGAATCTCGTACGCCAAGTAAACTCTGATCATTGATGTTAGCAGATCCAACTAAGACCGTGTCGTCATCAATTATCATAGACTTACTATGCACATACACCTGGGTTATAGATAGGAAAACAGTTAATTAGCTATAACCTTGAAGTTAAATTAAAACAGAAGTTATAATTAAAATATACCGGACTGGAGGCGATAAGACCGTCGTCAGAAAGTCTACCATAAGCCGTGAGACCATAGAAAGATATGTAATCATGAACTATGGACAGAGCCGGCCTTGGGGGTGGGCGAGCCGCACCCCCGGCCGAGGCACGTTATTCTGAGGGGCCAAAATTTATATTTTATGTTATATACATATATATAAAATCAACAACTGAACTTACTTAGGGCCTTTTGTGGACAGACAAAGAGAGTGGTGAGATGTAGGATTCTAGAAATTTTCCGATTGCCGGAAAATGTTGCAGCCACTAACATTGGAGAAGATGACTTCTTTAATTTAATTGATTTAATGAAAAAGAATTGTCATTCTAAAAAAGAAGGCTAGTGGCATTGGGAAATATGAAAAGTTGAAGTGTACGAAGTCACTTTTACAAAGTTAAATTCCAATTATCAATTACTTTATTATTTAATTGTAATATAATTGTAATAAACACAATGCTGGTTGTTTTGTTTATTTTAATACTTCATTTATTTACCTTTTTATTAAGTTTTTGATTTTAGATATACTTTATTGATTATTGGCACTTTTCTAATAAAGATATTTTAAATAAAAAACTAAATATAACATATAAATATTTTAAATAACAAATAAAGTAATATTTAAAAAAAATACTAGTAATGTTTTCTAGTGATTTGGTCACACATAATCTAAAGTCCCCCGTCTTTTCTCTCAATTTAAATATTTAAGTTCTGTAGTATCTAAATATTTAAAACTATTAGCTCATTATGATTTATCTAAAATCTTATAACTTATATTGAGCCATGTTTGATTCATAGTTTACATTCCAAATATCTAACCATCTAATAATCTAACGTAATTTAAATAATGATATAACAATAAAAAAATTTATAGCTATAACGTTAACTATTGTTTAGAAAATACTACGAGATCATCTTTTAGCTATTATGGAGTGTCATTTTATTACTATGTGTTTGTTATATTTATTGCTATAACGTTTAAATTCGTTTACAAAAATATTTCTTTTATGTTACCCATTAAGGTCTAAGGGCCTTTTTTTTTGCTTGGCCGAGGCACTTAAATTCTTAAGACCGGCTCTGACTATGGAACCAACTATTTATACTACTTAACTATTCAGAACTGAAAACCCATGCCCATTTGACTTACTCGACATACTAATACACTTAATTATCACTAACTCTTATTTATCCAAACCAAATCACTTAATTACTAACTGAAATAGAAAAATCAGAGTTTGAATTTCTAGGTAGCATGGTTTAAAAAGGTTGTCTGAGGTTCGCCTCGAGGCTTACGCCTCGGCTGTGGCTATGAAAAAACGCATTAGAGGCTTAGCCTGATGGGGGTCAACTGAAACCTACACCTCGGCTTATCTGAGGCCTTCCGAGGCGGTGAGGCGAGGCGTTCAGGCTTAAGCCTCACCACCTAAGTCAAAATTGGGTCTAGGTGGTGAAAATTGGTTCAAGTCGGGTCAAAAATTGTACTTGGAACGAGTTCCCACCTCAAAATCCAACCAAACACACACATGCCCCTCTACTTTGATTCTAATTAGACTCAATTGATGACATCTATAGGGTGGCAGGTGAGGCTATATCGTGATTACAACCACAAAATGATGAATTGTTCGATTCAATTGGTTGGATTAGAACAGAGGGAGAGGATAGAAAAATCGTATATAAAAGGAGGTGGCATTAGGGTTTTTATTAACTTTTGGTATTTTTACATTTAACCCCCTCAATGTTCACTAGTTTAGATTTGGTCTCCAAACTTAAGTTAAAGATTAAAATGCTATTAAAACTATTTTATGATGTTTGTTTCATTACTAAATTAGATTTTATAATATTCATGATGTTTTGTTTTATATTATATTGTATTTTTATGATTTACATATATGTTTTTTTGTTATTTTTAATAATGTTTTGAGGCTTACGCCTCGGTCCGCCTCGAGGCTTACGCCTCATGAGGTTAACGGACAACGCCTGAAGGCCCGTTTCAGCCTTTTTAAACCTTGCTAGGTAGCTGACTAAGGGTTCAGCAGTAGTTCTATTAGACTTGGTACATGTGCTCAATGTTTTGGGTTAAGTCCTAATTAATATGTCCATCAACATACTGCATGCACCCTGTAGTTGACAAAACACGTAACAATACATCTTAACCTAAATATACTACTCAACCTATTTACTAATTACTAAAAAAACAAATTACTAATTACTAACAATTATATTATAATAATTGATTTAATAACAGAAATCATCGTGAGTTTAACAACTTACCATTCAGAATTTAGAGGCTTCGATCCGATCGAGAGCCACTGTAGGAATCCTGTTAGTTTCAGATAGCCACGCATCAAACTTTGTTGACTAATAGCCTTTGATGACATTTGATGACATCATTATTTGCATCACCCAAGTCTTCTCCATGGTTGCCACATCAACTTTTCAGGCTTTAAATGCTTGCCAAGTCAGCTTTGCTTATGTAACTCACGACTCTCCTATTATAGTAAGTATAGATAATAAGGGAGTGGTTATCATACAAAGTATTAAAAGCGTAGGAATGAATCTTCGTCATCCATTTTGAAGATTTTGACTAAAAAGTAGGGCTGGCAATGGGTAACCTGTGTAAGACACGATTAGACATGTTAGCTGAAAAATTCACTATGCCACTTTTTACTTTTTTTTATATAATTAGAATTAAGAGGCAAAAATCCATTATTTCTCTTTTTAGGTACATAAAACGTATAATTGTGTTATAAACACGGGATATAAAGTAGTTAAACGAGTCTTGTTCATGTTTAGAACTTTTCTTGTTCGCGTCGTCAGAGACCTGTTAAACCTGTTAAGACACGATTTGCCAGCCCTACTAAAAAGCATGTAATCTCAATTTTGATTATATAATTGATGATACAAAGAAACAAAAGGGTATTTTCGTCAACTACCTCTATAACCCACTCCCCCATGATTTTTAAACAGTTATAACCTTTTCATATGATAATATTTAAAAAAAAATACATTGTATTAACGAGCGTTTTATTTTCTTTAATTTGAGTAGGCTATTACTATAGTTTTCTTAATTTTCAAACACAGGTACTCCCTCCGTCCCATTTTAGATGTCATGGGCCCACAAACACACAGATTAAGAAATCTTTGATTGTATGTTGTAAAATGACAATAATATCCTCAACTTATTATTTCAAATCTTTGATTGTCTTTTATGGGCAAAACTGGAAATTGTTTAGAAATTGACATTTAATTTGGGACAAAAAAAGTAGAAAAATTGACATTTAAAATGGGACGGAGGTAGTACGTAATTTCACATTCAAGTATCTAGTATGTGATTTTAGGTGTAAGCCAAACCGTGGGAATCTAGTACATGATTTTAGCTGTAGGGTATCTGATACGTGATTTTATATGTATGGCTAAATGTGAGCATCTGATACATAATTCTTTTTTTTTTTTTGAAAAGTAAACTTCATTAACCAAACGAGCGCGCCCACAAAGCGAGGACCGCAACAAAAAATTACAACATATACAACGGATTAACAATCCAATCCTTCCAAACGATATTAGAAAACCTAGACCTGTTTTTCAACCAAAGATAGGACCAAGACTTAACCAAGCAAACAACTTCCGCTACCTTCGGCACTTTAGTTTGAAATATTTTCGAGTTGCGGGTCTTCCAGATCGCCCAACAAGAAATCATAACAATACCCTTCACAATCCGTTTACCCCATTTGCTATCCGCGATGTTATTATGAAAGGTTAACAAGTCTTCAAAATCGAAAGCAACAATAGGCTCAGTCTTGCACCAGTTGGCGATAGCCGACCAAACACCAAAAGTGAAACCACAATCCACGAATAGATGATGTACGTCTTCGTCTTCGGTATCACAAAGAACACAACGGACCTACGAAATATCAACGCGTCTAGCTCGAAGCACCAATCTAGTAGGAATTCTATCTCCATGTGTATGACTAATATAATTATTTTGTACGTAATTTTAAAATATGAAATATGATACGCCATTCGAGTGAGTTTCGAGCTTTTTGTACACCCCTATTTCCCAACACTATTTGGTGTTACCACTTGCCTATGATGAAGTGGCTTGTGATTTAAAGACTTGAGAAGACTTATTATATTTTTACATTTTTATGAATGGCTGATCCGTGTACCCAAATAAAGTATTGTTTAGAGCATTTTCATCCCCTCCATCAAATCTCATCCATCAAATTACACTAAAAATCACTACTTCATCCCTAAATCTTCTCTCTCCTAATTAAAATAATAATACTTTTATCATTATATTTTCTCTCTTCTCACTCACAACTACTTACAAAAATATTAAAATATGTATAGGGGTGAACAGTAACTTTTTATATTTATGGTGGAACAGTGTTTCCACCAAATATTTCATCTCTTCTCCACTCACAACCACTTACACTCACCCCATGTAATTTGATAGACACACTCACATACATTAATTTGATAGACACACTCACATACATTTGATGGATGGGATATGACTGCTCTTGGATGTCAAATGATTTTGTATTGTCAAATCCCACACGTATTGAAAATTACCAATATAATTAAACACCACTAAATTAAATAGTGGTTTCCAATCATCATCATTCATCGTCACATCAATATATTATTATTATTATTATACATAAGAAATTTATTTAAACACCGTCGTAAGGCGCGTGTCCTAAATCGACTAAACATGATGCAACACGTGTGTGGGGTTGATTGTTTTTACGCATGTTTCCCCCGTTTAACAACCCTGTCGGTAATGCGCGTGTCCTAAATCGACTTACTGTTTTTACAAAATTTTCGTTTTACTTTCCGGTTAATGTTTTTACGCATGTTTTCCGTTTAACAACCCTGTCGGTAATGCGTGTGTCCTAAATCGACTTACTATTTTTACAAAATGTTCGTTTTACTTTTCAATTTAAATTTGTCTACTTAACATGATGCAACGTAATATATTTAAACACCACTAAATTGAATAGTGGTTTCCAATCATCATCATAATCATCATCATCATTCATCATCACATTAATATATTATTATTAATATTGTTATTATTAATATTATTATTATTATTATTATTATTATTATTATTATTATTATTTTATTACAATACATAAAAAAATATATTTAAACACCGTCGTAAGGCGCGTGTCCTATATCGACTAAACATGATGCAACATGTGTGTGGGGTTGATTGATTTTACGCATGTTTCTCCGTTTAACAATCCTGTCGGTAATGCGTGTGTCCTAAATCGACTTACTGTTTTTACAAAAGTCTCGTTTTACTTTCCAATTAATGTTTTTACGCATGTTGCCCCCGTTTAACAAACCTGTCGGTAATGCGCGTGTCCTAAATCGACTTACTGTTTTTACAAAATGTTCGTTTTACTTTTCAATTTAAATTTGTCTACTTAACATGATGCAACATGTGTGTGGATCAATGTTTTTACGGATTTTTTTACTTTTCAATTTAAATTTGTCGACTTAACATGGTGCAATGTGTGTGTGATTCATTGTTTTTACGCATGTTTTCTGTCCTAAATCGACTAAACATCAATGGCGAAGCCTGGTTCTAGAATCCGTGGGGGCCCACTACAACAAAAATGACTTTTAAGGACCTTTTGTGTAGGACGCTTGTAAAATAAGGTCCTTAAAACTATTTAATAGGACGAATGAACTTTTGGGGTCATTTTATAATATATGCTAATAGACCGGTGTCCTAAAAAGCTATTTAATAGGATGGATGGTTCTTTGGGGTCCTATTATCATATAACATAACAAGACACTTAAAATGTAGATCCTAATAAAGTAATTTATAAGACATTTAGATGTCGGTGTCCCATTATGTGGTAATGTAATAGGACACTTGATCACCGGAGGTCCTATTATAAGATTACTTAATACGACGCTTTGTTGTAAAGTCATAAATGTTTGATGTTATAGGACCCTTTTTAGTCAAAGTCATATTAAAACATAACTTAATAGGACACTTGACACGTGGGTTTATACCTTTAACCATTATAGGACTCTTAATCATTGTGGTGTTATTATAATACACAGTAATAAGACACATGATATTTGACTCACAAAACATCAGTTTTATAGGACGCTTATTCGCTAGAGTTTTATTATAATATAACTTAATAGACACTTAAAACTTGGATCTCACTACTAGACAATATACCTTTAATGGCACACAAACAATGACACACTAATTTTATAACGTGTAAAAAAATGTATCATAAAAAAAACATCATTATTTATTAAAATCTAACAGATTTATGACACATATTTTTTTGTATGCCATCTTGTTCTGTCATGCTTTTAGAATTTTTGATTTTTCATTCTTCCCTTTCTATACAATCTCCCCCATTAAAAAACCCTAGACTCATATACATTCACATTTTACCTAGAGAGAGAAAGGAAAAGAGAAGGAGACTGATGAAGAAGATGAAGCCAGCTAAGGCTTCCAGCCGTCCAGTCTCTTCCGGTAACAAAGACAGAAAGGATAGACGTGAGTGATCCTAGCGTTGTTGAAGGAGTTGGAGTTGGAGGCGACTGAGATGTCACCAGGCAGAACAAAAGGAGAGAGTGAGAATCCTATACCGACGTGCCCTCAAAGGCACTCTTAATTAGACCGACCACCGTCATCTCTTCTACCCCGATTTACCCTCTTTTTTAGGGTTCTAATTTTTATCATCTATGTCTTTAATTTGGTTTTAATTGATGAAATTCTTTAACTTTCAGGCAGATGCACTCGTGAGAGATTCGATGCCAAAAAGAATGTGGTTTGTTTCTCTTGCCCGTTGTTATACATACAAATTCACTTGTTATGTTTGGATTAGGGCAATATGTAAAATCTGTGATTCTGTGAATACCAAAAGTGCTTCATTTTTTCTAAAAGTTTTTTTAGAAGAAATTGATATTTAGGATTTATTTAGCATGAGTGGATATTAGTTTAAAACTGTGTTTACTATATCTGAACTAGTGTTAATCTTCCGTTCAAAGTGTATATTTACATGATAGTATGATATCTTTCTCAGCATTTAGCATTTATGGTTGAATTGTAACTCATGTGTAAACCGTGATGTCGATATTAGAGTGAATTTATGTTAAGGTGGCTATTTGAATAGCTATGCGACTTATGCTTTATGTTTCCTATGCTTGTTTAGCATATGTTGTGCATTGATGTCTTTTATTTGATGTCCAGCAAGATATAGAAACTATTGATAGAATGATTGCTGATGGTGAGGCACAGTACAATAAGTGGCGCCACCCTGACCCTTACATTGGTAAGTTCTAGAAGGATTTAAGGTAGTTTTTTTAATGATGGAATAATGAAGGGAATATGAAAGAAATATTTTTTGCCTAATGGAATTGCATTGACAGTTCTTAATTCTTGAAGGAATTATACTTTGCACTATTAATTACCAAATTTAGTCCAACACTTGTAGCCTAGTTGGTTGAGGCCTAAAGTTTCCTATGGGAGACTTGGGTTCAATTCCCACTAGCTACATTTGGAGGACATTGGTGGATGGGAAATGAGGGATGACCCGACCATTGGCTTGGGTTCGAGTCCTGATCCCGACCGGTTTTACCGACTATTTCACCGTCGTGCCTTCGGGCGGGTGAGTGGTCGGGTTTTCCCGGGAATTGGTGGCAATTGGTGGCCCGGGTACTCTCGAGTACCTGATTCGCCAAAAGGGTGCCCGAGAGTGCTCGGAATTGATTCGTTGGCCGTTCAAAAAAAACATTAAAGCTTATGTAAATTACATTCCTCTGTTCCGCTGATTAACAGTTCCATGGGTCCCTAGCGGCAACAAGTTTACTCGCAACCCTACACCACCTTCTGGGGTAATATTTTACTCATCTCATTAGTACGATTGTTTGTATTTAGTGGTTAACATTCCTGCATCCACAGTCATTGGTAGGTTGTTATCATAGTTGTTAATAGGGACCATAGCGCCCGCTATAGTGAATAGGGTAGCGTAGCCCTCATGTGTCGCTATACGGTTGATAACGACAAATAGCGAGGAAATAGCGAGATTTTTCTATTTTTAGTAATTTTTTTCTTTTTTGGTAAAATACACATATAAAACATCTCTAAAAAGTTTTCTAGTGCATCGCTAAACATGAAATAGCGCCCGCTATTTCATCGCTATATCGGTAGCTTGTCGCTATCGTCCGCTATTCGCTATTAACAACTATGGTTGTTATCATATATCTTTTGAATTCTTAACACCGTTTATAAGAAAGTATTTAGCAGAAAATGAATACAACTGGAAAGTTGGCATACTATGTTCTAGTCATGCACATGCTATATAAATCAGTCGCCATAATCAACATTTATGTGTCTTTGTGCTTAAGCTCTTTGTTTCTTGGTTGCTGCAGATTGAAATAGTTTACGATTATGGTCAAGAAGATCATTAGCTGAAAGTAATATTGGCTCCATAACAATGTTGTACTTTATTTTCTTAAACAGGTATTAGATTATAAATATATAAGTGGATTTATCGGATTTTAATCTTGGAATTTGTTGGCAATTATTTGAAAAGGTTAAATTGGATAAACCTGTTGCTAGTCGTTAGTCATCTGCTGAGAATTTTACGGTATGCCTGATCTACGTCAGTTTGTGTTTTAAACCATCTATTTTTTCATCTTCTCTTTAAAAATTGCTAGTTTTTATTAATTTTTTGAAATGATAAAGATGGTTCATTGGTGTAATACATAAATCTAACTTCATATTTTAAAAATAACAACACGAGTAAATTAAAAAAGCTAAGCCCCGGATCTAAGTTTCAAATCGACGACTGGATTGTTAAACTGCCAAAAGTAAACTGTGATCGGAGCTGTTTGTATCTGAAACCAGCCGAATTTGTCGACTTTCATTGGTTTGGGCGGTCCAATCTTCAATGCCCCTAATAGATATATTTTCTCCTTTCATCGCTTTATGGTATTAGAAAAACCAAAGAAGCCTTATTTGTGTGAACTTACCATTTTAGATCATTGATGTAATTGGAACAACAAAACAGAAGAAAAATCGTGATGGTATTGGGATTGTATGGAATTATGCTTTCTTTAATATCTTGAAGAAGTTTGTTAGTTGTGTGTAAAAGTTTCTTTGTGTCCGATCATATATGAGATAGAGAATGAGAAGTTTTAGTTGTTTCCTTGTTGCTAACTACTTTAATATATCAGGTATGTAGATGGGGATACGACTTTGAGGAAAACGTGTACAGGTTCAGATTTTATTGGTCAAGTGCTCCTCTTGATGTTCTTGGTACTATTACATCTATAAATTTTGCAGATGACGCTTCTCTGCCTATCAAAAATCATGCGTTGACTACAGAGAAGGTAGTCCTATGATCTTTTATTTCTGTATTTTTCCAGTATTTGGGGACTAAGGTTGATATCATAGTTATCAAAGGCGCATAGGCGCACTCAAGGCGCATAGGCCTCGCCTGGGGCCTAGGTGCAAAGCGCAAAAAAAGTGAGGATCTGAGGAAAAAAAAAAGCACACTTAAATGGAAAAATAAAAAAAGATATTGTGTATGCTTTTCTTAAAATGATATAAACAAAAGCTAATATATAAGATATAATATCATCTAATTAATCCAAAAATTTTAAAATAGTGAATATTTGAATGTAATTTCAAAACTTGAAAGTTATAAAGTTCTAAATATTCTTAGCCGCACCAAGGGTTGTAAATGAAAGTTGCTTAAATAGTTATTGTGGAAGGTTATATTGTAGACAAGATCAATAATTTTGCATTAAACAATAATTAAAAACAATAATAAATTGTTATTTAGTGTGTCTAGAGAGCTAAAGCGAGGACCTAAGAATCAAAAGCGCAGTTAAAAGGCCTAGCTTGGAAAATGGGCCTAGGCGCATGAAGCGGTGACTTTTAATAACTATGGTTGATATGAATAGGTTTCATTTGTTATTTTCCTAACAATTAGAGCTACTTGTTTCACCAGGTTAAAGCACTATGCGATGACTTGCGTGCTTTAGGGAAGCAAGACTTCAAGCATCTGCTGTAGTATGGTGTAGATTGTATTGGTGCATCATTGTATGGCCTTGTCCTTTCATCTCGGTACGTATTTGTTATACTTGTGTATAAATAATTTTAATAATCTAGAACTTAATGCTTATACATGGATGGTTTATTTGTAGGTAGTATGTATGGTCTATTTGTTAAAGTTATTATATGAATAATTTTAATAATTGAGAACTTGTGAGCGTTGGATTTTAGCTAAAACAGGATTATACGATCATACAAGTCACAAAACTAGGTGCGGAAACCCTAGTTCTGAACAAATTGATAAAACACAAATCACGACACAATCAAGATCATTTTCAATATCATTTCATAGATTAACTTCATTCAAAAAGCATATACAATCAGTTTATGTTAATCTAGAACACACACATAATCTCTCAAAAACACCTCTGAACCTGAACTGAACCTGGACACAAATGACAACTCACTTCTATTATCAAAAACACAAAAACTATATATAGGCACTGCACATTCGCCCGTTTCTTCTGGTCGAATGTGAGTGTTTTCCACATTCGCCCACATCAGGTGGTCGAATGTGTCTTCTGATCAGATTCAATCTTCCTTCGTCCATCATCAGTCTTCCTTCGCCCGTTTATCAACTACCTTCGCCCATATTCTTTTACCTTCGGCCATCACTAACATGTGTTAATTATATATATCCAATCCTTAGTCGCAAAACGCATCAACAAACTCCCCCTCGACTATTGATTGGATAGTTTTCTCTGTTGGTCCATCGTCTTGTTCATCAGCTTGATTCTGAGCTGTTTCTTCTGCTCAGAAGTCATTGGCGGCTCAAATGTTTTCTTCACAGGCTTAGACACATTGGCCATCTTCACAGTCTTGCCAAGTTTACCCTCCAAGTTGCTTCCTGCATTTATATCATACGCAAAACAAACTCCAACCACTTGCGTATACTTTCTCGCTTGAGCAAAGTCATTGGGTTCATAGTAGATCGGATTGTAGAATAACATGATGATGTCTTCGAATGTGCAATTAATCAACCACATAGGATCAAATACATGAACATGCTTGTATTTATCCTTTCCATCTCTCAACACGATCACCGCTTCTGCCTTTCTCCAATCATAATACCAAAAGATGAAATCAGCACTAAAATGCTGTGGCATCGGCATCAACGGTATCTTCCTCATCACATTAGGTGCTTTATAAATCAAAGTAACACTCTTCATATTGGTTTGTGGATCAATATCCCTATGCTGTTTTCTTCTGGGATATTGAGGCTTGAACCTGTTCCATCTCGTACGACTTTCCCAAACCAATTTATCAGCACACCAACCGACATGTGATCCATTTACTTCGGCACCTGACATTGGGAATCTGCATAAGTCTCTAACCGCCCAGTACGGTAGAGTAAGCAAGTCACAGAATCTGTTGAAGTACAGAATTCCGGTTTCCCATTTTGCAGCAATACACTTCAGCCTGCCTAAGTAAGTCCACCCAAGAGCTCTGCCTTTGAACTTGGCATTATGAAATCTGTAAAAATTACCTTGAGCTTCAGGCTTTGGTCGGTTCTCATCCATTTCCTTCAATTTCTTCATATAATTCTTCAACTCATCAGACTGGTTAGAAGAATCTTTCTTTTCAGTACCAAATACCTTTTCAACAAACTCTTCACTCCTTTTCTTTGCTTTCTGTTTCGCTGACTTATTTGGTATCTCAGTGAAGTCAGGAAATACTTCATTTTCATCCTCTTGTCTGAAATATTGGGGAAACTCTTCATGAGTTATGTCTTCTACTTCAACTTCATTGTTCTCTGGAGTATGCACATCATCTGAATGACTTCCCATATCCTTTTCAGGAATATCAGGAATCGATTCATCCATCATAAACTCCTCAAACGTTTTCCCTACCCTCTGTGCAAGACCATCTAAAATTTCTTTCGCCACAGATGCAGGTAATTCCCCTTCTTCAAGATCTGGATCTTCATATTCCAACTCATATCTTAAATCATCAGTCTGGAATATTTCAGCGAAGCATCCTGTGAACTCAATGGTCCACTCTCTCTTTTCCAACATATTCTTATACAACTGTTTAGCATCATCAGACAGAGATCCCACCTTCTCGTTCCAGAAAATACTTTCATCCGAATCAACGTTCCCTCCTTTCTTCTTGGAACTTGATTCTCCAGTATCCTTCTTCTTCGGTGTTCTCTTCTCATAAGTAAATCTAGAAGTATCATCTCCTCCATCATGATCACTTCCACTGCTAAACTCACCACCTTGCTTTTTCCCAGTACCTTCAGCACCATCATCATCATCATTATTGTCATCATCATCATCATTATCATCATCGCTTTTCTCCGATTCATCATTATCCTCATCATCATCTTCTTCTTTCTCAGATTCAGAATACTCATAATCAACTTTCTGTTCATCTTCTTCTTCATCTTCTTCACCCTCTTTCAACTGGGGTGCCCTACTATAAAGCTCTTCAATCAAATTACCAAGGCGTTTGTTTTCCTTCTTTAGTTCTTTGTTATCAGCCTTGATCAATTTGATTTTGCTCTTGTTTCTTTCACATTTTCTTTCAAGCTTCTCATTCTTTGCTTCAATCATCTTAATCTTATCATTTATATCATCCTGATTAGATTTTGATGCAACCACTATCTGAAGCATTTTCTCCTCATTCTGCTTGAACTTAACAATCTCAGCTTGTTGAGCAACCAACATCTTCATCATGTCTTCCATCTTCTTATTAACTAGCTTCATGACATCATCATCCACAGTTACTTTCTTTGATTTTGATTTGGATGGCTCAACTTCAACAACTTTCTCCTTCTGAGGCTTTCTAAACATATCGAGCACTTTATCCATATCGATATTGAATTGATCGATTGGTAAAGTCTCTGCCTCTTTCGCTTTCTTCTGCTTCTTGGCAACTGGTGAAGATAGCTTAGATGGTGTACCAGCATCAGGTAATCTCTTTCCCTTCAACAACTGAGCTAACTCTTTCTCTCTCAGTTCTTTTACACTTGATTTCTTAGCCATAGTCTTTTGCTTCTTAGTCTTTCTGGGCAAATTCACCACTACAGTATCTCCAACACTCAGTTCAGCTAGGTCAACACCTAGACCCTCATCTTCTACTGATTTCTTTCTTCTCTCAGCTTCTTCTATCGACTGGTTCAAGGATTCAGACTCACCAACCATAGTGGCCTTACGTTTGGTGGTCCTCACATTTTCATCATCAGAATCCCACTGTTCATCAACTTCAGTCTCTTCTGAATCTACCGACTCTTCATCCACCAAACCCGATCCTTTCTTCGCCGTCGATTTCTTTCTAGCCACTTGTTGCTTAGTGCTTCCCTGATCCACAGCCTTTCCCTTGCCCTTCCCTTTGGCTCCAGGATTGACTACTTGACGTTTCCGCTTAGTGCTTGAATCAACATACACTAAGGGATCATCGTTATCCGAGTCACTATCATCATGTCTTGCTTTGTTCTTGCCAGGATCAGTGTAATCCGGACGAGCCAAAGCGCCAAATAATCTCCTGTTAGGTGGCTTCTCACTATCAGGCACACCTTTGTAACCCTTCATCCTCATCAAGGTTCTAATATTCATATGATCTTGACCTAGGATCATTGTTGGATCCTTTTTCAACATTGGATACTTATAGTCAAAGATCATCATCAGAAACCTCGGATACAACATAAACTTCTTGTTCTTCATTCCCTTCAACATCTCCAGCATATGATCAAGAATCATCCCAGAAACATTAAATGGTTTGTTGAGTGTCAACGCAACCATTAATGAACTCAAACTCCTTCTCATCACATCATAACCACCACTTACACATCCAAAGACATGAATAAGAACATGTGCAAAATACTTGTACTGCACTCCCAGCTTCCCCTTATACATAGATCCATCAGTGATTGGACCTTTGTATTTCATTCGTAAGAAACACGCCTTCTGTTCTGTCCATGATAACTCCCTGGGATCTTCACTATCTTCGAACTTAATCTGTAAAGCTTCCCGAATATCAGCTTCAGTCAAGAACATATCCATCTCCTGAATCTTGCTCTTGATGATCGTCTGATTCTCCTAGTAGTCATACTTCGCATTCTGATAAAAATCTTCAATAATATCTTTGTATATGATGGTTGGTGTGGCTAAAGCATGAACAATCCTGCTCCTCTTCAGAAACTCTATAATCCCGGTAAATTCTGTATTCTTCTCAACATCTCCGAGGTAAGCGCAACAGTTGTGCGATCTTTCAAACGGCCAACTGCTCGGAACAGATGTTTCAGCTTCTGGTGCTGGATCTGGAACTGTAATTTCTGCTGGAGTTTCAACATTGACTGCTGGTGTTTCAACATTCTCGGGTTGATCAGCCATCTGCACATGAAAATCAATAAAACACGTCAAAATTCAAAAACGACAAAATGATAAAAATTCTGGTCAAAATGAATCTGCACATTCGCCCGTTCTGAAATGGTCGAATGTGAGTTTATTTGGTCGAAGGTAGAAACTTATGGTCGAAAGTGAAAAAGTTCTAAGTAAAAATCACATTCGTCCACATTGTTCCACCTTCGTCCAACCTGATTTCACCTTCGCCCGGTTTTTGAACCGAAGGTGGAAAAGGTTTTCCCAAAATTTTAAAAATTTGCCAATTCAGTTTTGAACATCTCATTTTGATTTACATGTATCCTAATAAGGCCGATTAACACTCGTTTATTACCAATTTTGACAATTAATCAGTTTTCATTGGTTTTAAAGTGGAATTAGGGTTCAACTGTGTTCAATCAATCAAAACTAACATCTAAATGTGTTATTATCCTAATTCCTTCTACATTCCCCCCCTAAAACCTATGAAAAATGATCGGCAATATCATCATAAATCCCTAGAATTGAAACCCTAGGTCCTGTTCTGAAAACGATCAATCCTGATCTGATATGAAGTCCATTACCTGCAATTGTAGTCTTAAAATGATCAGAAATTGTCAGGGAACAAATCAATGAATCATAAAAGTCACGAGCAACAAGGTCTGGTTAACAAGGAATTTTGAAAAAAATTTTGAATGTGGGGTTCGAACCTGAAAGGCTGTATTTATAAGAGGCCACGTTCGCCCGTTTGTAGTGGACGAATGTGGGTTAAGTCCACATTCGCCCCAAGTGAATGGCACGAATGTAAAAACCAATTCCACCTTCGCCCCTAATGAAAGACCCGAAGGTGAAATTTGTACCCGGAAGTGGAAATTACACCCGGAAGTGAAAATGTCCACATTCGCCCATAAACAAAACGGTCGAATATGATGATTTTTCCACATTCGACCCATTTAAGGGGCGAATGTGAAATGGAAAAATCTGAAAATTTCGCCAAATCACGAATTCGAATCCCGTTCAACATTTTTCAATCCGTTAAACTTCCAAAACTCAAATTTTCACATTTTGAATGTTACAAAGTCCAGATGGTGTTATCAAATCTCAGAAATTGACCATCAAGCATCCCCGGTTATCAAAAATAAAGCAGAAATGCAAATCTTTTGGATTTTCTGAAATTTTTATCAAAACACACCTAAAATCTTTTTGGATTTTGTATCTGTTTGACAATAAAAGTAAAATGCGACAAAGTAAATTGCATCAAAGTAAATGAAAGCAGTAAACATTTTGTGATTTCCGGTAAGAGGATCATATCAGTTTTCTGAGAAATCTGAACACAGCGTTGATCTGTTTTAATATTATCATTAGAAACAATATGTGACACGGCAATTGCTGATATTGTTGTCCACATAAGCTCACATGCAGACAATTACGCAATGCTTTAAAATGATACGAATTAGATGTATTAGACTAACACATTGTGGTTCCCACACCCACGACATACTCCCGTATAGGGCTGCAAACGAACCGAACGAACACGAACAAGGCCTTGTTCGTGTTCGTTTGTTAAGGAAATTAGGTGTTCACGAACAGTTCATGAACACTTACCGAACGAGATTTTTTGTTCGTGTTCGTTTGTTAAGAAAACACTAGTGTTCGTGTTCGTTTGTGTTCGTTTGTTAATTTTGTTCATGAACGCACACGAACACAAACGAACATTAATGAACGCAAACAAGTGTTCATGAACGGAAACAAACACAAAGAGACACATATTAACTTTCGTATAAGATCGAATTCACATATATTAAGAAATTAACTAGATCTACCCAATATAACCTAATTATACAAATATACTTAGTACTTAACATAATATTGGTAAACATAATAAAGTAATGTCTCAAATAAACTAAGCTCGCATCTTTAACTTGAAGTTTTCATTATTTATTTATTTAAACTTGAACTCTTCATTAACGATTTATTTAATGATTATACTAAAAGCAGGGTTTATTCATTTCATATATACCTATATATTTACCTCACATAAAGTATTTATTTGGGTAAAAGAAATAAAAATAAAAGAATACGGAAAAATATAAAAGTTAAAAACTCTATTAAACTATCGAACACAAACGAACACGTTACCGAACGTTCACGAACATAAACGAACGAACGAGACCTCTGTTCATGTTCGTTCGTTTAACTAAACGAACGGAATTTTTTGTTCGTGTTCGTTCCTTTATTAAACGAACGAACACAAACAAACTTACCGCCGAACGGTTCATGAATTGTTCGCTGAAAGTTCAGTTCGTTTGCAGCCCTACTCCCGTATCAAGAAGTAATTTGCACAAAGACTCATTGTAAAGCGTGATTATGCTTTCGTCGTCTGTAATTGTACAAGATATAATGCATAGAGGTATACAGGTCAGCAAATTAATGCAGCAAAGTAACATATGCACCATACCAGGTTGAGGACTGATATTAATCATGATTTGCATCAATGATCAATACGATATTATAGATAATCTTTGACCATCATATAACATGGAAAGTTCCTCAATTCGGTAACTTTAGGATTTGGCATAAAGCTCTTTTATAAAGACATCCTGTCTGATCTAGGTCCGTAATGACTTACAGCAGAAGATCAGATAGGCTATCCCCAGACAACTAATAACATAACGACCCTAAACCTCCGAGTTTTGTACAAACACCCCATCAAACGAAATTACGGTACTAAGACCATATGCCCATGAGGTGTTCATCCACAAACGCGTAGTTTGTTATGTTTGTATCACTAATGCACGCAATTTTTAGTTTACGAAGCCTATCAGCATATCACACGTAATCAACATACGTTACATAAAACTATACAATTCTTTAGCCTGTGTCAGATCCCCACTGATGTACTATCATTTCCTCCTTTTATCCAGGAAATCATTTTGGGTTTTTCTAATTTTTAGGTATTTTGAAAATTTTTCAATGTTTTTGGTTTTTCTGATAAAATGACTCCCCCTAAAATAAAGAACATATTTTTGGGTTTTTAGTTTTTCTGAAAAACAAAACAAAAATTTGAAAGAAACAATCCACTTGAAAGCATCAACTTCTTTGAGGATTAAACAACCCCCTCGAAAGCATCAACTTCTTTGAGGATTATGATAGTAAAGAAAAATTCCCAATTAGCAAAGAGAAATTCCCAATTAGCAAAAATTTAAAACTAAAGCTAAAAACTAAAAATGATAAACCGAGGAGCCGATTAGTCCTGTTTTTCCTTTATATTGTTTACTTTCAAAAGATATTCAAAGCGGGATCTGTCAAAAGCTTTTGTAAACAAATCTGCACGTTGGTAGTCAGTATGGATTTTGACCATATCTATCAATTCCTTAGCGTAACAATCACGGATAAAATGATATTTAATCCGGATATGTTTCGCTTTAGAATGATTTTCAGTATTTTTAGTTAATGCAATTGCGCCTTCGTTGTCACAGTGTATAGGGGTTTTAAGAAACTGCAAACCGTAATCGACCATCTGTTGTTGGATCCAGAGCACTTGTGAACAGCAACTCGAGGCTGAAATGTACTCGGCTTCACATGTAGACAGTGCGACGGAAGTCTGTTTCTTGCATTGCCAGGTAATTAACCTGCTCCCTAAAAACTGGCAACCGGCTGTGGTTGATTTGCTGTCTTTGTCACAGCCGCCCCAATCTGCATCACTAAAAGCAATAAAATCAAAATCATCATCATTAGGGTACCAAAGTCCTTTTGATGGACAACCCTTCAGATATCGAAGGATACGCTTGACCGCCGTCAGATGACTTTGTTTCGGCTTCGATTGATAGCGAGCACAAAAACACGTTGCATACATAATATCTGGTCGAGACGCTGTCAAATACATCAGAGATCCGATGATTGCTCTGTATGTAAATGGATCTGTCAGCTCCCCCTTAGCGTCCACTCCAATCCCGTGATTGGGTTGAATCGGGGTATCCATCGGCTTAGAGTCCTCCATCTGGAATCGGCTCAAGATGTCGGCTACGTATTTCGTCTGGTGAATGAAGATCCCGTCGGGTCTTTGATCCACCTGTAAGCCTAGGAAAAACTGCATCTCCCCCATAGCGCTCATTTCGAACTTCTCCTGCATAACTGTTTCAAATTCCCTGCACAAAAGTTCGTTAGTTGAACCAAATATAATATCATCAACGTAAATCTGTACTAGAAACAAGTCATCTCCCGTCTTCTTCGTAAAGAGGGTGCAATCGACGAGGCCGCGCTTGAATCCTTTGGAGATGAGGTATGTACTTAGCTCCTCGTACCACTGTCTTGGAGCCTGGTGCAAACCATATAAAGCTTTGTTCAGCACGTAGACCTTGTCCCGGTGGATTGGGTCCTCAAAGCCTGGTGGCTGCCCGACATAAACCTCCTCCTTGACTTTACCGTACAAAAATGCGCTCTTGACGTCCATTTGATAGACTTTGAATTTCTTATATGAAGCAAACGCAAGGAACATCCGAATAGCTTCAATTCGTGCTACTGGTGCATAGATTTCGTTGTAATCAATTCCTTCGATTTGATGGAAACCCTGCACGACCAATCTGGCTTTGTTGCGAACAATAACTCCACGATCATCCTTTTTGCACTTAAACACCCACTTAGTGCCTATTTTCTTTCTTCCTGGCGGCAAATCTGTGAGCGTCCAGACTCCCAATTTCTGGAATTGCAATAACTCCTCCTGCATTGCCTAAACCCAGGCATCTTCATTCAAAGCGTCTTTGTATGTCCTTGGCTCTACCTGCGACACATAACATGCAAACGACCAATCATTTTGGCTACCAGATTTCTGAATTTTGGCATACAATGCTAAAGCACCAAAACTCTCTGGCGAATTAACGCTTTTAAGCTGCCCTCTAGTCATCACTCCACTTCCAGGATCACCGATAACTTGCTCCAGCGGGTGAATACGATGAATCCGAGATTCCGGATTAACAGGTACAATCACTCCCGTCTGAGCAGTCAAGTTCTCTACAGCATCCTGATCATTACCCGTGTTAGATGATGAAGCAACATCTGGATTTGGAGTTGGGTTCACAGTTTGCTCTTCTAAGTCTTCTGCATGTTCAAGAACTGCTTCTACAAATTGTTCATCTTCAGATTCTGAAGTGTCTAATGAAGTTGAAGCTTCTTGAAACATCTCTTCTTCTTGTATAGGAACACTGGTATCATTAGAAGCTGGTGGGGGGTTTACGGTGATTGGACGCATCAACGGTGAAGTTGCCGCGTTTTCACACTCGTAAAGTAATCTGATAACAGCTTCTTCAACCAAGCTATCTAGGTTGAATGATTCAAAGAAATCTTTGTAATCAAACATCCAATCAGGGCCCGTGCCTTGCAAATTTTGTGTGTATCGTTGAACTTCCACGTTAGCCCAATCCTCCACTTGACGAGTTCGCTTGTTGAATACCCGTTTGAGCGGGGTTGCATATCCAACAAAATATCCCTCCTCAGCTTTAGGACTAAACTTCTCGCTTGGATTCAACATCGTGCATGGCGCCCCAAATGGTTCTAGATACTCTAAATTGGGCTTTCGTCGGTGTAACAGTTCATAAGATGTTTTTCCAAACTTCTTCACTGTTAAAACCCGATTTAATGTATAATTTGCTGCATAAATCGCCTCATTCCAGAACATTACTGGAAGATTTGAGTCAGCGAGCATTGTTCTTGCAGCCTCAATCAGAGTCCTATTTTTTCTTTCAGCAACACCGTTCTGTTGCGGGGTATACGGAGCTGAATATTCATGATGTATCCCTTTGCTTTCACAAAGTTCATCCATCTTTGCATTTTTGAACTCCGTCCCGTTGTCACTCCTGATTCTTTTTATCTTCAAATTGTAGATATTCTCCAGTCGAGTGAACAGAACTTGTAAGTTGGTAAAGGTGTCGCTTTTGTTCTTCAAACACATCACCCATGAGAATCTTGAATAGTCATCAGTGACTACTAAACAATAAAGCTCTCCAAGATGACTTTTGCGTTTGACCGGTCCAAAAAGGTCCATGTGCAATCGCTCAAGCGGCATCTCAACAGAGTTAACTTTCTTCACTTTATGGGACTGTTTGTGTTGTTTGCCTTTCATGCAGCTTACACACTTGTCGTTCAGATGAAAATGTTTCACGTTTACTCCATCGACAAGTCCATTTCTTACTAACTGATTCATTTTCCTCAGATGAATGTGCCCCATTCTGCGGTGCCACATTATCGATTCTTTTTCGGTCGCCTTGGATAGAAAGCATGTTATCTGCCCCTGTGATGTCATCGCCTTGGACATATCAAGAATATAAAGATTGTTGACTCGAGGTGCCATCAACATAACCCACTCCTTTGGAATTTTGAAGCCCGGTTTGAGAATATAGCAGGATTTGTCATCAAAATGCACAGAAAATTGTTTATCGCATATTTGACTGACGCTCAACAGATTATAGTCTATCTGCTTGACATAAGAAATCCGCTCGAAAGTCACAATCCCATTACTTACGCTTCCTTCCATCGTGATATAACCTCCTTTATTACCCGCGAACGCGACATATCCTCCATTAATATTCTTCACATCAAACAGCAACGCCAAATCCCCCGTCATGTGGCCTGAAGCTCCACTATCAACAATCCAGAGACTGCTAATAGGGCCAACTGAAGCTCCCTGCACACAAAAAGTAAACATTTAGTTCTTTCGGGGGACCCAAACCTGAGTCTTGGGCCTTTGAACATTAGATTTCAAAGAAACATCCTCAACAACTTTTTCAACAACTTTCTGTTTTGAATCAATCGTTTTCTGATTTTTCAAAACACTTTCATTTTTCTCACTTACCTTCGAAGTAGAAGCTCCTGGAGTACCATTATATGTCCAAGATTGTTCAGACCTTTTGAGAATACGAATTTGAGATTTTGGTTTCTCAATTGGTTTTTGAACATTGTTACTAAAAGTAACTTTCTTAGCAACCTTATCTGAATTAACAGACTTAGGTCCAACATTTGATTTGACAATTGGTTTTTGTGGAACCTTTTGTCTATCAGCTGTTGTGTTCACCACAGGTTTTCTCCAAGATTGTTCCATAGCTATCCGATTTCTATGATCATATTGAAATGGACGGTTGTTCCTCATTTGAAAATTGTTTTGTTTATAAAATTGTTGTTGTTGAGGAACAGCCCGTCTATGTGGTGGGACATAATGATCAATCGGCTTTCTTATGGAATTCCTAACTTCAACTTCATGTCTTTTGTGCCTTACATATGGACACTAAGCAAGTAAATGCCCGCGTTCTCCACATTTAAAGCATTTTCTATATTCCTCAAACACATAATGAGCATTTGGTGAAGCAAATGATCTAACAGGAAATTGATCATTATACTGTTGATTTCTTAAACTCTCAGGAAGTGGTCCTTTTGAGTAAGAAGGTTCATGAAAACCATTTGCTTTATCATTTGGTCGAATGAACTCAGTGACATGGATTTTTGGTTCTTGAGGAACTTCTGAAAACAATTTCTTTAAGATTTCTGGTGGAATTTCATTGGTTCTTTCATGTTTTGGAAACCATATTGTGCTTTCGACCACTTTTTATCACTTTCGACCACAACACTCAGTTCAGGTTCCAGGTTCGCCCAAAACAGTCAGATCTCATTTTTGAAAAACGGTTATTGTTTGAAAAACGGTTATTCTGATCTCAGATTTTCAAAAGTTCATGGATTTGAATGATCTCAATCAGGTTATGTTTCGGAATTGATTTGGAACAACTTTAAGTCTTGGAAAACTTGAATTCGACCACAAATTCACCTTTAAATCGATCAAAAACTCTTAAAAACAATGTTTATGTAAAAACAGATGATTTTATGTCAAAAACATGTCCAAATCAGCTCTGATCTTATCAAATTTGTTGTTGTATGATCCTCTAGGCTCTGATACCACTTTGTGAGCGTTGGATTTTAGCTAAAA
The DNA here is from genome assembly GCA_028751855.1 of Ambrosia trifida. Lineage (NCBI taxonomy): Eukaryota > Viridiplantae > Streptophyta > Magnoliopsida > Asterales > Asteraceae > Ambrosia > Ambrosia trifida. The sequence goes on along the minus strand of CM054129.1, from coordinate 17,857,883 downwards.
CAGGATTATACGATCATACAAGTCACAAAACTAGGTGCGGAAACCCTAGTTCTGAACAAATTGATAAAACACAAATCACGACACAATCAAGATCATTTTCAATATCATTTCATAGATTAACTTCATTCAAAAAGCATATACAATCAGTTTATGTTAATCTAGAACACACACATAATCTCTCAAAAACACCTCTGAACCTGAACTGAACCTGGACACAAATGACAACTCACTTCTATTATCAAAAACACAAAAACTATATATAGGCACTGCACATTCGCCCGTTTCTTCTGGTCGAATGTGAGTGTTTTCCACATTCGCCCACATCAGGTGGTCGAATGTGTCTTCTGATCAGATTCAATCTTCCTTCGTCCATCATCAGTCTTCCTTCGCCCGTTTATCAACTACCTTCGCCCATATTCTTTTACCTTCGGCCATCACTAACATGTGTTAATTATATATATCCAATCCTTAGTCGCAAAACGCATCAACAGAACTTAATGCTTATACATGGATGGTTTATTTGTAGGTAGTCCGTGAGGATTGTGGACGCATGATGACTCAGGATTCTATGCTGCATGTTTCTTTCATTGCTTTTAATTTCTTTGTTAAAGGTTACAACACTTTATGTTGGATAATGCTATAACTTATTTATGTTTAGTGTTTTTGTTACGAATATGCTTATTTGAAATATAATAAAGTTTTATTTCTTTCATTGGTTGATGTTTTAAAAAAGTGTTGTATCAGGATTCTGTTACGCATGATGACTCAGGATTCTGTGTGTGGATGTTTAAAAAAGTGTTGTATCATATGGCTTATTAGAACTTTGAAATTTTGTCCTATTAAACTTGTTAGAACATTGTAAAAGTGTCCGAATATGTTTTTCTTAGGACGCTATAAGAGTCGTTCATAAACATATTATGAGACCATAAAATTGGTTTCATGATCTTATTTGGGATATTAGGACCCTTTTTTGGTACTAAAGTACCTATAATGCTACATTATAAGGGTTTTATAAATTAAGTTTTAAGGACGCTTGTATGTGTATTAAAAGATTAAAAGTATGTAAGCACGTGTTAGAACATTTTAAAAGTGTCCTAATATGTTTTTATTAGGAGTTTTTTGGGTTGTTCATAGACATATTATGCGACCATAAAATTGGTTTCATAATCTTATTTGAGATATTAGGACGCTTTTTAAGTGTCGGGACTTATTACGACCCCTTTACATGAAACGCTTTTACCATTGGTCCTATGAAGTAAAAGGTCCTATAAAATAACATTTAAGGACGCTTTTGTGTGTACTAAAAACCCATTTTTGTTGTAGTGGCCAGACTCAATTTTTTTGGTCGATGGTGGCCAATTGGCGGGGCCGCACTTAACCCGGACTCAATTTACTTACGAAAATCATAAATTTCCACTACTGCGCCAATAAACAGGGGGCGGCAACGTGTGATACCCCGAAAATTCAGGTTCTCACTTTAACTAAACTCTAGTTACATTTCCTTGCATTATACTTAACTAGGGTTAGTTAGATAAGACATACGTGAATGGTTATGAGTCAATGTGTGATTGCATGATTAGTGAACCTCGGACGTTGGTGAAAAATAAACTTATGTGAAAACCATATGTAATTATGTGAACTTAAACCGAACACGTTAATAGAAATCATTAAAAGTGGAGCATGAGGTTGATTAGGGTCTTAATGCATGGGGTTACACTTGTTACGGTCCGAAATAACGAAAACGTCGAAGGATAACGCGTCGGGAGACGAAACGAGAAAAGAGCGCGCCACCCGGACCTGTGAGCGGCCGCTCACAGGCACCGAGCGGCCGCTCGAAACGAACTGACGGGTCTAAACCGCCTTAAACTTATATTTAAGCAACCTAAACTCCCATGCAACCCCCATACTCAACCCTAATCGCCCCCTTACTGCCCCACACGAATATTTCACTCAAACAACCTCTGCTAAGGCTCAAGATCATCAATTGGGAGGCTCCAAGGCGCGCGATTGATCGATTGTGAGAGCTAAGGGTATATCTTACGATTTCTTATGCTTTTATCTTGTGTTTTCATTAATAAAAATCATATAATAAGTTTGTCCAGGTCTGAATGAGTTTATAAAACATTAAAGCATGAATCTTTTTGAAGATTAAATGGATTAAACATACTCATAAACGCTTAGTAACATCGTAGGATACTTGTTGCGCAAGTAATTGGTGTTTTGATTCTTAAAGCTTTGATCTTGACATGTTTAATCATAGGATCTGATAAAATAGGTATTAGGAATGTTTTGTGTTGATGATTGGTGAATGTTAATAGTTTTTGTGCACACGGTAGGCGATTAAAGTATGATTTAGGCGAAACTAAAATCTGGACAGAATGGTTAGTCGAACTTGTAGGAGCTGTAACACGGCTCTAACATAATAATTTTAGGGTTTTCTTGGCATGGTTAGGTCACACCTGGTCTTAGCTTTTCATAATGGGTAAAATCATGTGTTTTGGACGTAGGATGAGTCGTTTTTGGAATTTTAATTGATTAGGGGTCATATCAGATTTTCGGATTTGTAAATTGGGTTAACTTTAAATGGCCATAACTTGAGATTTACAAGGAGTTAGGTTATGAAATTTTGACAGTAGGTCAATACTGGAAAAATAGAGCTTTTCCAAGTGGATTCATCTCGTTTGGATGAATACACAATTTTTAAGAATTTTCCTACTAAACTGACCTGTTGTGGAAATTTTCTGAACACTGCTGTGTTGTACGAATTTTTATAATTTTTGGGTTTGGAATTAAGACAAAACAAAAATAGGTATTGCCAAGTGAATCCCAAAGAAAATTCAGTAAAAATTTGGGAGGATAACTCACTGATTTACTATTTTAAATAAATTCGTTTTGATGGCGCACAATCTGTCCTGAAAACACAGATTGTGTATTATGTGACTGTGATTACTTGAGGTCTTAGGTGATCTAAAATTGACATATAACGGAAGTACACATGTTTACGACACATATGGGCTGTAGAAACTAATTATAACCAACTCATTCACCAACGAGTCCGTAGGGTTTACTATTGCATGTAGAATCACTAGGCGTCGCATACACACTTTTGAATATTTAAAACGCCTTGGACAAACGAGTTATATGGTGTAATGATGTTACGCCTATACTCACGTAGTGACACTGTTATTAGGGTGTCGGTAGCATATAATACTTGCTGTTTGGATTCTTTGCTTACGCGATAAGGTGAGTTTCACTACTTTTTCTCAAAGCATGCGTCTCGGGTTGAGACCACATTGGTAACGTTTTCTAGTCTATCTTGAGATAACTTTCTTTTACACATCCTGGGTTTGGGGTGCATGGTTCACGTGGTGAATCTATTTTTACTAATTCATGTATATGTCCTTGATGAACTAAACCAAACACATCTTTTAAGTCCTTCAAAATACCGAATCAATTGCCGGTTGGGCAAGCGGGTTAATTAGTTGATAGCGCTATTAGGTCTAACAAACCTCACATCGTGCTGGGAGCACGGATGTGAACTATTAGCTTCAAACATAATCATTGTCGATGGACAATGATGCAAGGCATCTTTATCCCGGTTATGGGAACTTGTTCATTAGTAGTTCGGTATTCGCCGGTTTTAGTTATCATGAGTGGGCTAGCTACCCCTGACATTTGAATTAGCTATTGTTTACAGGGTCTGAGGGACCAACGTTGTACACTTGACTTTTGGGGTTTTGAGAACCTACGTTATTATTTACATCGCTTACATTTATAGTGAACTCACCGACTTTATGTTGACACATTTTAGCATGCTTTGCAGGTCCTTAGGTACGGAGCACGTTTTAGGGCATGCATCATTCGTGTCTTGGGTTATGGATATTTATTATTTCGTACTTTTAAACTTTGGTTTTGGGCGCGTTGTCTTGCGCAGACTTTTGCAAATGTTTTACTTTGTTTACGCTTCCGCATTACTTTAAATTGCTTGGTTAAACTTTGAAACTTTTTCTTAAAGACGAACTAAATGGTTTGGGCATTTAGAGTCGTTCATGATACTTATGGCTATGGGTCCTGGTTTGTCATGCACCTCGCGGTAAAACTCCGCAGTGGAAATTTGAGGGTGTGACAGATTGGTATCAGAGCCATTGGTTATAGTGAACTAGGAATTGCATTGCATTCTAGACTATAATAATTATAGCATAAGTATTAGTACACTCATCGTCTTCAGTGCACGCTTATTATTCTCGACTTCGAACACTAACCTAACATATTGCAGGTAATTATGGTTAACCCCGCTCACCGAAATTACTCTTACCGTGCTCATGACGGGCAACGACGCCCCATGTATGACCCTTATGAGGCCCCATCTTCGTCACTCGAGCCGAGTGAAGCCACTAACCGTTGGCGTTGGTTCACGGACATCTTGCACTCGTGGGTCGTAAGTTATGGGGTGCCAGCTACAGTACCTCCCATTGTGGACTCGTGGGAGAGGACACTTGCAGGAATGGTGAGGCATGTACACACTGAGTTGGATAATGCTTACACTGGTATTAAGGAGTTCCAGTTCTGGAGAAGAAATGCTGACGAGACATTGACACATGTGGCGGGACAGATTGACTACTTACTCAGCGAACTAAGGAAAGTTAAGAAAGAGGCTGAGGAAGCAAAACAGGATGCTACTGCTACCAAACAAGAGTTGGCACATACTCGAGAGGAGTTAGCCATGGTTCGCAACCAGCTTATGGAAGCCTTGGAACCAATTGGGGAAGAGGACCCCGAGGAGGAACCCATGGAGGATGAGTTTGATGATTTGGGAGCAGCACTTGATGCAGCTCTTATAGAAGAGGAAGAGGAGGAAGAACCTGAGGAGTTACCGGAGGAAAGTGAGGATGAAGGATCAGTCATCTCTACGGACGACGATTGATTTTATTTATTATTATTTATTCAGTTATTTATTTTGTTCCTAGTATATTATGACTTCTATTTAATCTCGTGTGACTGGGTGATCTTTTGGATTGTTTTAGAACGTTGGTATTTTATTATTGATTTAACTTTTATTTTATTATTTATACGTGCGTGATTTACTAGTACACCGTGATGTACAAACGATTGTAGTCTCATGTGTATAGTATATTTGTAGAACTACGATGGCGGGAAGAGGTCATGGACGTGGACACATCAACCTAACACAAGCTGAGCTGACTGCACTTGTCAACGACAGGGTGGTTGCAGCCCTCGCAGCTATCCAAGCTGGTAACACTAATTCGTCTTATTTTACTCCTTCTACGAACTCCAGCGTTAAACTCTATTACTCATATGACTTCCGTGTTTGCACGTAGGTCAACCTCCACACCACCCTCCAGCCTGCACCTACAAAACCTTCATGGACTGCAAGCCCCAAAACTTTGGGGGATCTGAAGGTGCAGTTGGACTACTTAGGTGGTTCGAAAGGGTGGAGTCATGCTTTGCTATGTGCAACTGTCCACCAGCTGACCGGGTTAAATATGCCGCTGGTACACTGGAGAACGCGGCGTTATCTTGGTGGAACTCTCAGAAGCAAATACTGGGTGTGGATGTGGCAAATGCTACGCCTTGGGATGCTTTCAAGGAGATGATGAGGGAGGAGTACTGCCCTCGGGATGAAATCCAGAAGCTGGAAACCGAGTACCTGAATCTGAAAATGGTGGGGTCGGATATTGAAGCCTACACCACTAGGTCACATGAGCTAGCCACTATGTGCCCTAACTACTCAACCCCGCTCTACAAGCGAATTGAACTGTACATCAAGGGTTTGGTGCCGCAGATCAAGGGCATGGTTACTGCTGCCAACTTCAACAATCTTCAGCAGGTGATTCGTATGGCACACCAGCTGACTGACCAGAAAGTAGAGGAGGGACTACTGCCCCCTCGAGGTGCTTCATCCTCTGGCACTAATGATAATAAGAGAAAGTGGGAGAGTGCGTCTGGCAAACCCCCGGGTAATGGTAATCAACAGCAGCAGCACCCGAACAAGAAACACGACAACCACAACAACAACAACAACAACCGTACTCAGACTCAAGGTGGTTATCACGGGAATCGGCCCAAGTGCGCTAAGTGCAACTATCACCACTCTGGGCCATGTAACAGGATTAAGTGCGATCGTTGTGGAAAGCTGGGGCATGTGCAGAAAGACTGTAGAGTCAACCTTCAGGGTAACCCACCCCCGCAGGGTCAGCAACAGAAGGGTGGAAAGGCGTGTTACCAGTGTGGTAGCGAGAACCATTTTAAAAAGAATTGTCCCCAGCTGAACGGTAATGGAAACAATGGAGGAAATAATAACACCAACACTGGTAATAACAACAACAACAACGGAAACAACTATGGGGCGCGTGGTAGAGCATTCGTGATTGGCTCTGGGGAAGCGAGGAATGATAACAACGTCGTGACGGGTACGTGTTCCTTGAACGACACTCTCGCTTCTGTTTTATATGATACTGGTGCAGACTATAGTTTTGTGTCATCAAAACTTAGTAGACAACTAGGGATAGTTCCTACATTACTCGAGACCCCGTACTCTATAGAACTAGCTGATGGGAAGCCTGTTGAGGTAACCCACATTCTTCGTGACGGCAGGCTCGAACTAGATGGACATTTGTTTGCCATCGATCTTTTACCTATCACCCTAGGAAGCTTCGATCTTGTGGTTGGCATGGACTGGTTGTCCAAGCACCACGCCGAAATTCTCTGCAAGGAGAAAGTTGTTCGTATCCCCCTCCCCAGTGGGGAACTATTGTCTGTCCAGGGTGATCGCGGTGGTGCCATGGTGGGCATCATCTCTTACTTGAAGGCCCAGAAGTGCATACGGAAGGGCTATCCAGCCATATTGGCTAACATTTCTGACACTCGAGCCGAAGTCGAAACAAAAATCGAGGACATCCCGGTGGTCCGAGATTTTCCAGATGTATTCCCAGAGGAGCTGCCAGGACTTCCACCGGTTCGCCAAGTGGAGTTCCAAATTGACCTTGCACCAGGCGCCGCCCCAGTTGCGCGTGCACCATACCGCCTTGCACCAGGCGAACTTCAAGAACTATCTACCCAACTCCAAGAGCTATTGGATAGGGGTTTCATCCGACCTAGCTCTTCACCGTGGGGAGCCCCAGTCTTATTCGTGAAGAAGAAGGATGGGAGTTTCCGTATGTGCATCGATTACCGGGAATTAAATAAGGTGACAATTAAAAATCGCTACCCTTTACCTCGCATAGATGATCTATTCGACCAACTTCAGGGGTCGAGTTTCTATTCCAAGATTGACTTAAGGTCGGGGTATCATCAACTGAGAGTCCGAGAGGAGGATGTGCCAAAGACGGCTTTTCGAACTCGTTATGGGCACTATGAATTTTTGGTAATGCCCTTCGGGCTGACCAATGCACCAGCTGTGTTCATGGACCTCATGAACCGGGTGTGCAAACCCTATCTAGACAAATTTGTCATAGTGTTCATAGACGATATTCTGATCTATTCCAAGAGTAGGGAAGAGCACGAGCAACACCTACGACTGATCTTGGAACTTCTGAAAAGTGAGCAGCTATATGCAAAATTCTCCAAGTGCGACTTCTGGATTCGTGAGGTCCAATTCTTGGGTCATGTGGTGAACGAGGCAGGAATACAGGTCGATCCCGCTAAGATTGATGCGATTAAAAGATGGGAGGCCCCTAAGACTCCCACAGAGGTTCGACAATTCCTTGGCCTTGCAGGCTATTATCGCAGATTCATTCAGGGATTCTCAAAAATCGCTCAACCCCTCACTGCTTTGACACAGAAGGGGATTATCTACAAGTGGGAAGATGCCCAAGAAGCTGCTTTTCAATTTCTAAAGACTAAACTTTGCAGTGCTCCAATATTATCACTACCTGAGGGTACGGAGGACTTTGTGGTGTACTGTGATGCATCTATCCAAGGACTAGGGTGTGTTTTGATGCAACGCGAGAAGGTGATCGCTTATGCTTCACGACAACTAAAAGTTCACGAGAAGAATTATCCCACTCACGACTTGGAACTGGGAGCGGTTGTCTTCGCTCTCAAAATTTGGAGACACTACCTCTACGGAACGAAGTGCACAATCTTCACAGATCATAAGAGTCTTCAGCACATATTTGATCAGAAGGTCCTAAACATACGGCAACGACGATGGGTCGAACTCTTGAATGATTATGACTGTGCTATCAAGTACCATCCAGGGAAAGCTAACGTAGTAGCTGATGCCCTGAGCCGTAAGGAAACGAAACCCAAACGTGTGCGGGCCTTACAACTTACCATACACTCTAATCTGCCTGATAAAATACGTGAAGCCCAAGGCGAGGCCTTGAAAAAGGAAAATATCGGGTTGGAAACATTGCATGGTGCTGACAAACACCTGGAACTGAAGTCGGATGGGCTTCAGTACTTTATGGATCGAGTCTGGATTCCACGTTCAGGGGATCTTAGACAACTAGTGCTCGATGAGGCTCACACATCTCGTTATTCGGTACATCCCGGTTCGGACAAAATGTATCAGGACCTCAAAACTTTCTACTGGTGGCCAAACATGAAAGCAGAGATAGCCACTTATGTTAGTAAGTGCTTGACTTGTGCGAAGGTTAAGATTGAATATCAGAAACCTTCAGGCCTACTTCAGCAACCAGAGATACCGATGTGGAAATGGGATGGGATTTCCATGGATTTCATTACGAAGCTTCCGAAAACAACAGCGGGCCATAACATGATTTGGGTTATCGTGGACCGCTTAACCAAATCGGCCCACTTCCTGGCGATAAAAGAAACGGACTCGTTAGAGAAGCTGGCGAACCTTTATATCAAGGAGATAGTCTCTAGGCATGGAGTGCCTACTTCCATTATATCTGATCGCGATGGGCGATTCACTTCTCGATTCTGGACTACTCTCCAAGATGCTCTAGGTACTCGTCTCGATATGAGCACAGCCTATCACCCACAGACGGATGGACAAAGTGAACGTACCATCCAAACATTAGAGGATCTGCTACGAGCATGCGTGGTGGACTTTGGTAATAACTGGGACAAGCACTTGCCCTTAATCGAGTTCTCTTACAACAATAGTTACCACACCTCGATTCAGTGTGCGCCTTTCGAGGCACTTTATGGCCGCAAGTGTAGGTCTCCTATCTGTTGGACTGAGGTTGGGGATAGCCAACTAACAGGTCCCGAACTCGTGCACGAAACCTCTGAGAAGATAGTGCAAATCAGAAACAGAATGGCTGCTGCTCGTGATCGACAGAAAAGCTACGCGGACAAACGTAGAAAACCTTTGGAGTTCCAGGTTGGGGACAAAGTTTTGTTAAAGGTGTCACCTTGGAAAGGAGTGATACGCTTTGGGAAACGAGGGAAGTTGAATCCCCGCTATGTTGGACCCTTCGAGATTGTTAAAAGGATTGGTCCGGTAGCTTATCAGCTGAATTTACCAGACGAACTCAGCGGAGTGCATAATGTATTCCACGTCTCAAACTTGAAGAAATGCTTATCCGATACTACACTGGTAGTACCGCTGGAGGAGATCCAGGTGGACGACCAGTTACGGTTCGTGGAAGAACCAGTGGAGATTCTTGAGCAGGGCGTCAAGAAACTCAGGCAAAGCACTAAACCTATCGTGAAGGTACGGTGGAATTCCCGTCTAGGACCGGAATACACGTGGGAGCGCAGAGACCAGATGCGGCTCAAATATCCACACCTCTTTTCTGAACCTGAACCTGTGCATAGATCAAATGCCGAACATAAAGCAGCTCGCTCAAAGTGAATTTCGGGGCGAAATTCCTTTCAACTTGGGGATGATGTGACATCCGGAAACCAAGCATACATTTTTAGCTGGCTTTACTGTTTACTTGCTGAATTTCGGGACGAAATTCTTTTCAACTTGGGGATGATGTGATACCCCGAAAATTCAGGTTCTCACTTTAACTAAACTCTAGTTACATTTCCTTGCATTATACTTAACTAGGGTTAGTTAGATAAGACATACGTGCATGGTTATGAGTCAATGTGTGATTGCATGATTAGTGAACCTCGGACGTTGGTGAAAAATAAACTTATGTGAAAACCATATGTAATTATGTGAACTTAAACCGAACACGTTAATAGAAATCATTAAAAGTGGAGCATGAGGTTGATTAGGGTCTTAATGCATGGGGTTACACTTGTTACGGTCCGAAATAACGAAAACGTCGAAGGATAACGCGTCGGGAGACGAAACGAGAAAAGAGCGCGCCACCCGGACCTGTGAGCGGCCGCTCACAGGCACCGAGCGGCCGCTCGAAACGAACTGGCGGGTCTAAACCGCCTTAAACTTATATTTAAGCAACCTAAACTCCCATGCAACCCCCATACTCAACCCTAATCGCCCCCTTACTGCCCCACACGAATATTTCACTCAAACAACCTCTGCTAAGGCTCAAGATCATCAATTGGGAGGCTCCAAGGCGCGCGATTGATCGATTGTGAGAGCTAAGGGTATATCTTACGATTTCTTATGCTTTTATCTTGTGTTTTCATTAATAAAAATCATATAATAAGTTTGTCCAGGTCTGAATGAGTTTATAAAACATTAAAGCATGAATCTTTTTGAAGATTAAATGGATTAAACATACTCATAAACGCTTAGTAACATCGTAGGATACTTGTTGCGCAAGTAATTGGTGTTTTGATTCTTAAAGCTTTGATCTTGACATGTTTAATCATAGGATCTGATAAAATAGGTATTAGGAATGTTTTGTGTTGATGATTGGTGAATGTTAATAGTTTTTGTGCACACGGTAGGCGATTAAAGTATGATTTAGGCGAAACTAAAATCTGGACAGAATGGTTAGTCGAACTTGTAGGAGCTGTAACACGGCTCTAACATAATAATTTTAGGGTTTTCTTGGCATGGTTAGGTCACACCTGGTCTTAGCTTTTCATAATGGGTAAAATCATGTGTTTTGGACGTAGGATGAGTCGTTTTTGGAATTTTAATTGATTAGGGGTCATATCAGATTTTCGGATTTGTAAATTGGGTTAACTTTAAATGGCCATAACTTGAGATTTACAAGGAGTTAGGTTATGAAATTTTGACAGTAGGTCAATACTGGAAAAATAGAGCTTTTCCAAGTGGATTCATCTCGTTTGGATGAATACACAATTTTTAAGAATTTTCCTACTAAACTGACCTGTTGTGGAAATTTTCTGAACACTGCTGTGTTGTACGAATTTTTATAATTTTTGGGTTTGGAATTAAGACAAAACAAAAATAGGTATTGCCAAGTGAATCCCAAAGAAAATTCAGTAAAAATTTGGGAGGATAACTCACTGGTTTACTATTTTAAATAAATTCGTTTTGATGGCGCACAATCTGTCCTGAAAACACAGATTGTGTATTATGTGACTATGTGATTACTTGAGGTCTTAGGTGATCTAAAATTGACATATAACGGAAGTACACATGTTTACGACACATATGGGCTGTAGAAACTAATTATAACCAACTCATTCACCAACGAGTCCGTAGGGTTTACTATTGCATGTAGAATCACTAGGCGTCGCATACACACTTTTGAATATTTAAAACGCCTTGGACAAACGAGTTATATGGTGTAATGATGTTACGCCTATACTCACGTAGTGACACTGTTATTAGGGTGTCGGTAGCATATAATACTTGCTGTTTGGATTCTTTGCTTACGCGATAAGGTGAGTTTCACTACTTTTTCTCAAAGCATGCGTCTCGGGTTGAGACCACATTGGTAACGTTTTCTAGTCTATCTTGAGATAACTTTCTTTTACACATCCTGGGTTTGGGGTGCATGGTTCACGTGGTGAATCTATTTTTACTAATTCATGTATATGTCCTTGATGAACTAAACCAAACACATCTTTTAAGTCCTTCAAAATACCGAATCAATTGCCGGTTGGGCAAGCGGGTTAATTAGTTGATAGCGCTATTAGGTCTAACAAACCTCACATCGTGCTGGGAGCACGGATGTGAACTATTAGCTTCAAACATAATCATTGTCGATGGACAATGATGCAAGGCATCTTTATCCCGGTTATGGGAACTTGTTCATTAGTAGTTCGGTATTCGCCGGTTTTAGTTATCATGAGTGGGCTAGCTACCCCTGACATTTGAATTAGCTATTGTTTACAGGGTCTGAGGGACCAACGTTGTACACTTGACTTTTGGGGTTTTGAGAACCTACGTTATTATTTACATCGCTTACATTTATAGTGAACTCACCGACTTTATGTTGACACATTTTAGCATGCTTTGCAGGTCCTTAGGTACGGAGCACGTTTTAGGGCATGCATCATTCGTGTCTTGGGTTATGGATATTTATTATTTCGTACTTTTAAACTTTGGTTTTGGGCGCGTTGTCTTGCGCAGACTTTTGCAAATGTTTTACTTTGTTTACGCTTCCGCATTACTTTAAATTGCTTGGTTAAACTTTGAAACTTTTTCTTAAAGACGAACTAAATGGTTTGGGCATTTAGAGTCGTTCATGATACTTATGGCTATGGGTCCTGGTTTGTCATGCACCTCGCGGTAAAACTCCGCAGTGGAAATTTGAGGGTGTGACACAACGTGTGTGTGGTTCAATTTTTTACGCATTTTTTACTTTTCAATTTAAATTTGTCGACTTAACATGACTTAACATGATGAAACGTGTGTGTGTGTGATTCACTGTTTTTATGCATGTTTTCTGTTCTAAATCGACTTAACATCAATGGCGAAACTTGGTTCTTGAATCGGTAGGGGCCAGACTCAATTTTTTTCGATCGGTAATGGCCAATCGGCGGGGGCTGCACTCAACCCAGACTCAGTTTACCTACGAAAATCCCAAATTTCTACTACTGCACCAATAAACAGGGGGGCAGGGCCACCCCTTCCTTATAAAACTTCCGCCCCTGCTTAACATGATGCAACGTGTGTGTGTGGTCCAATGTTTTTACGCATGTTTCCCGGTTTAACAAGCCCGTCGTAATGCGCGTGTCCTAAATCGACTTACTGTTTTTACAAAATTTTCGTTTTACTTTTCAATTTAAATTTGTCTACTTGACATGATGCAACGTGTGTGTGATTCACTGTTTTTACACATTTTTTCCCTGTTTAACAACCCCGTCGTAATGCACACGTCCTAAATCGACTTAGTTATTATTTTTAATGTTATATGTTTTGTGTGCGTATTTCAATGTTTTTACGTCTACTTTTCATTCATTTTTTACTTTTTTCCTACGATCTTTTCCGGTGTTGATGTCACTGACGATGTATGGTATTGATGCTACTTAGCAAAATTTGACGTCCTCACCGCAACGCGGGGGTTATAACACTAGTGATAATTTATCTACCTGAACATTGGCGGATCCACGGAACACCATTGTCCTACGTCATTGAATTTTGAGTATGATATATGACATGTAAGACGATCTCAAATGAGCTTTTGGAGATCAAATCCTTGGAGACCCTTAGATGCCTTTACCATTGGAGATCATCCATCCTAAGAAGCCCTTAGGTGATGAGTCATTTGTACAACTAAGTTCTTGAAATGAGATGGGCACAATGTAAAAAAAAATGTTTTATTTAAATATTGTGTATAATGAATATGTGATGAGGTAGAAATTAGGAAGGGTAAGAATATTTGTAGGGTTGGAGATAAAATTGAGGTTTTTAAGGATTTATAACAATGTTATGTGGCAAACGACGTGGCAGATAAGGATGCCTAAGGGCTCACATAGCATTGGAGATAGTTTAATCATCAGAAAATTTCAACCCACACTATTGTTTTTACAAGAAACACCATTATTTTTTACGAGTGACACCATTATTTATTTTTCAAACGCTTTACATAATAAATAAACTTATAGTTTAGTAATCAAGCCCAATTACTTAATTTTTAAAAGCGACTTTAAATCATTAACAGCTCATATTTAATTTTTAAGTTTCTTACCCTGTAACCATTAAAGGTTCATATTCAATTAGTTTATTTCAATTAAAGATTTAGACTTTAGAGGCGCGCAAAAAAAAAAACATGAAACGGATCCGGAACCAAAAAAACCAGAAAACGGGTATAGTTATAACTGGTTATTTAGGAACGGGCTCGTACTCAACCCTACCCATCACGTATGCATAGGGTATAGATTCCAATGCCAAAAAGTATACCCGGTACCGAACCCGATTTGTACTCGTTTATATACTTGGAACTGGTTCTGGAAGCGAAACCAGGTTTTTTCAATACCCGGTGTGTTACAAACATGGAATCAAATACTCAAAATACTTTTATTATAAAGTTCCCAACCCAGAAATAGTACAAACCCTAACAAGAACAATAGTTCTAACAAATCACTTAGACAACTCAACTCTCAGAAACAAATAATCCTATGAGTTTATAACAATATAAACTCTTAACAATGATCTACCTGAATCACACAACAACAGATTCAAGATGAATCTGTTGTTAACTCAAGATCAAACCCTAATTTTGAGAGAGAAAACGAAAGAGTGAAAAAGTGAACGAATGAGCAATCTGCTCGTGAGAGAGAGAGAGAGAGAGAGAGAGAGAGATCTATTTATACACCCTCTCTCCTAATAATAATCGAATGGCTAATATAAGCTGGGACATCAGACGATCAACGGTGCATAAGGATTTGTGCTTCTTCACATGGATTGCCACCGTGGATGGCAGCACACTTGGACCTCGAGAATGGGCTGGACCAGAAGCTCTTTAACAATCCATCATGGGCTCAACAACTCTTGGACTTGGACTCTTATCAACTCACTGGGCCAAACCTACAAGAGGCTTATGCAAAATGATAAAGCACAACTCAAATTTTAATAACACCAAACTTTATAAAAATAACACAACATGACTTATAAGATATAAAAAATAAAATTATTATTTAAAAGAGTATTTTCAACACCTCCCCCCCCCCCCACAATTTTATTTTCCAAAACAATCAAACATTTTAAGTTGAGAACACAAGTTGTCATGTTGTGTTGGAAACAAACCTTTTGTAAGCAAGTTAGCCAGTTGTCTTATCATGAAATACTGGGTTTGATGCAATAGATAGAGCAGCTGAGTTATCACAGTGTAAAGGAACATGTAACTTGACCATAATGTCAAGCTCAGAAAGTAAGTTTTTTAGCCACATGATCTCACAAGATGCTTCACACATTGCCCTGTATTTTGCTTCAGCAGAAGACCTGGACACTGTGGCTTGCTTCTTGCTTTTCCAGGCTACTAAACAACTTCCTAAAAATACACAATAACCAGTAACTGACCTTCTAGTTTCAGAGCATTTTGCTCAGTCTGAATCAGCAAATGCTGAAAGATTTAGATTATCTCCTTTAGTAAACATCAACCCCTTCCCAGGAGCTGATTTCAAATATCTCAGTAACCTGAAGGCTATCTTAATGTGACCATGAGTTGGTTTGTGCATGTACTGACTCAGATAGTGTACACTATATGAAATATCAGGTCTGGTATGTGATAAATATATAAGTTTGCCA